>JANHGN010015114.1:39090-62484 GCA_024605025.1 Megaceryle maxima | reverse complement strand
GAAGGCTGTGGACGTTGTCTACCTGGACTTCAGCAAAGCCTTTGACACCATCTCCCACAGCATTCTGCTAGAGAAGCTGGCGGCTCATGGCGTAGGCAGGTGCTATTGTACAGGTGTATCTAGTCTAAATCTCCCCTATTTAGTTTACAACCATCACCCTTTGTCCTATTGTAACAAGCTCTGCTAAAAGGTCCGTCCCCATCTTTCTTATAAGACCCCTGTAAATGTTGAAAGGTCACCATAAGGTTATGGTGTCCTCGGAGCACTCATCTCCAGGCTGAGCAATCTCCAGCCCCCTCAGCCCTTCTTCTCTGATCACATTTGTGTCCTTCCTCTGGACTCACTCCAACAGATCCACGTTTTTCCTGTGCTGACAACTCCAGAGTGGATGAAGTACTCACATAATGTTTACTTTTGAAATGTTTAGGATGTCCAACATTTTGATATCGACTACATGGAACGTCGCCTGGACTTTACCTATGATAAAGTGAATTATGCAGGCCTGCCAGAGTACCTCCAAGAGCTGAAGAAGGAAGGAAAGCACAGTGTCGTGATTCTGGTAAAGTAACAATGTTGTTAATTATTTCTGCTTTTATAAGAACTATTTGCAGCATAGTGTTCGTGGCAGTAGCTAGGTGCTAACACACAGATGCTGTTGCAGCAGGTTCTCCACTTTTGTCATTCGCTGAGAAGAGCTGAAGAACAATTTGTCACGGATTTCGTGTTTAAAAGTTCTGTGTTTTTCGGGTATCTGTGTACCAGCACCATCTCTATGCCATATCTTTAAGCCTCTTTCACTTTTTTTCTACTCAGTTATGAGCCGTTTTGCTTCTGTTCAGGGCTGAGTGGAGATAGGATTGGTTTTGTGCAATTCTTTTCCTGAAAATGAACAAATGAGTTTAATATGTACACAACAATGGCTGAACAGCAGAAAAAGATCTACTCATTCATCATCACTCTGGAAAGCTAGTAACTATGATTCATGTTGCCTTATATTTACTTCTTCGCTAAATTACTGTACAAGATATTAGTTTACATGAAAATCTGTGAAAAATATATGTTGAACCTGTAACCAGAATTGATGTATGACCAAAGAAATTAATTTGGGCAGAACCGAACATTGGAGTCTTTCATCTTCTCCCACCAATTTTTCCAACAAAGTTTGCTCTTTGTCTCCAGAGAAACATGTCCTTGTGCCAAAATTACTATGACTAACTAAGCGATTGCCAATGGTGGCAAGGATATTGGAGACCATTTAAATTGAAATGAAATAAAATATTTTTTAAAAAAATCAATTAAGAAATCATATAAAATCCTTGATAGATGCATAAGACCTTGGTCTCCAGGGCCCCCCAGCAGTGCAGTACTAGGAAGGCTGTGCTGGGGTAGTCGCACCTCCTGGGAAGAGTCTGGGGGGGGAGGTTCAGGAGTGCTGAGCCCTGGAGCAGCACACACAGAGTGCAGAGCATCACCGCAGAGAAGAGCGCCATAATTTGTTCTCTATAACCACTAGGGACAGGATAAGAAGAGAAGTGCTTTAAACTGCAGCAGAAAGGATTTAAGGTAGACATTGGGATAAAGCTGCCTGCCTGCAAGGCGAGCCCAGCAGGGAGCTGGCTGCCTGGGCCCAGGGGTCCCTCCCTGAGTGGGTGCTGCCAACAGGTCAGACAGATGCTTCAGGGATGGCTCAGGCTGAGCTGGCCCACAGGGGAAGGAGGAGGAGACAATCCCACACAGTGTCTCTCTGGACTTCTTGCTGTAATTGTGGTTTTCTATTTTCCAGCCTAAATGGTCAGGTTACAGCTTTCATTTGAGTGTTACTGTTCTTTATTGCCATGAACTGACAGTCTCTCGTCCTACTACTTTCTTTCTTCATATGCTTATTTGAACAAGTTATTCTCCCTTGACCTTTTTTTTCTAGGCTAAACAAACTGAAGTATTTTATTCTCATTTTTTTGAGGGGGGTAAGGTCTTCCTATCTTATTGAAGTAGCTCCCACCCCCATGTGCCCCAGTTTGAATATATTTTCCTGTGTAGCAGATAAATTGATTCCACGGTGTTCCAGTTGATGCCACTCCAGTGTCTGGAGAATGACAGAAATATTTCCTTCTTCCTCTTAAAAATTACCTCATGTGCCAAAGGACTGCATCAGATTTCACTGCATTACATTGGTGGCTCATACTTGAAAGGAGACCAGTTAATCCAGCTGAACCGTACTGAACAGGCCACTAATGTTTTGGCCCTAAGTTGCTCCGGCCCTTTTAAAATAAGAGCCACATTCCTCATGTTGTTGTGGGGGTCCTGTCAAAGGCTTGTGGGAAGGCAGAGTCTTAAACCGTGGGACAGTGCCTCTTTCATTTGTGGTGCTGTATCAGATGTTTACTGGAGTTAAGTTAACCAAGAGCTACTGCAGTTCCCTCATTTAAAAATACTATCTTGTCAAATAGATAAAGTCAGAAGTACCTTATTATTTTTCTCCACAATTTATGGAATTATAGGTAGTGAAGTTTCCTATTTTCACTTTATTACAGTGGCTGATATTTCTGTCAAACTCCTGACTGTTAGCATTCTTCAGTGATGTAACGCATTCCAGTAGGTTGAGTCAGAAGCTGGAACAGTATGAAGGGTTTCATTCCCAAGTGACAGCAAAGCCAAGCTAACTGCAATCAAGACAAGCATAATACAGTTTGATACTGGAAGAATAATCCCTTTGGGTAGGAACAGTAATGAGTGAGCTCCCCAAGTGTAGCAAATTGTTGCCTCCCTCACAATGATTTCAGGAAATGGGCTCTGATTGCAGTCAGTCAGTGTCATGTAATACTTCTAGTAAATGGATCTGGGGGAGATGGGTTCAGTCCTTCTCATCTCAGACCACAGATCTCAGGCCACAAGCAAAGTGCAGATCCTGACAGCCAGCAGCACTAACACCGTTAACCTGCCTGGGGACGGAACCCTGAACTCAGTTGTGCCACCACCACTGGGGTGGCTGGTGCCTCACCATCAGGAAGTCCAGTCCCCTTGCTTGCATCCAACGCTGAGAGCCCTCCATGGTCACTTAAGAGTAGCATGGCCCCATTACTAGAGTCTCTAAATGCAGTCCTTGAGCACTTCTCTCTCCTGATCTCTTTCCAAGGCCACCTCCACGTGAGGGAAATTTTGTCTGAGTGCTAGTACTTGGTCATCATTATTCTGCTGGATAATATTCTCACTTCAGCTGAGTCAGAACAAACATATTCTTTAGAAACAAAGAAAGAGGTTCTGAAAGTAACGACTACAATGTAAAATGATAAACATGATTACTAAAGAGGAGTTTTCATGAAAGACCTTGTATGCCTTCCATTAAATCACACTAAAAATAGAAACAGCTAGGAATGACATGAGTGACAAAGTGCTTAAAAGTCAATAGCAACATGCTCATGATTCAGAACGATGCTTGATAGCTTTAACATTTTAAAATCCAGCTCTATGAGCTGTAGAGGCTAAAATTTCCAGAGGTGGGGTTTTACGGATGTGCATCAGAATCTGTGTTTAGGGCCATAGGTAGAAGTGCATCAGTCTGGATAAGTCCTGGGTGTGTCCCAAGTCTCAGAGCAGTCAGCTAGAGTTAAGAATGCTCAGCACCTCCTGTCCAAGAGCTGCTAAAAGATGAGTTATGGAAGATTTAACAGACGTGAACTTCCTCCCCCACAAACAACCCATGAATGCACAGTGGGGTTTCGTTCTCTTTAGGACGATACTAAACCTGCATAATATATCAGATTTATGCACTGGAATAACCTTCCAGCTGAAGGAAAACAGAAGTTTGGATTAGGAGTCGCTAATTAAGCTGACTTCTTCCAGTCTTCAAGTCCCTTGAGAGACATCTTTTCCACAATTATAAGGTGATTATTGCAGATGGACATTTTTTTTTCTATTCCAAAGCTGAACTATTAAATAAGTTACAGATGTAATGGACACTTGCACTCTCTATTTAGCTAACACCATAGCTGGATAGTTAAAGTTGAACAGAATTTTGCGCTGAAGGTATGTATTTAGTAGGGACTTTTGTTTTTGAGGCATGGAAGTATAAACTTTCCTCACCAGGGCTATAGCTACCAGGGGGCTTACAAGTAAATCAGACAATTAATTCAGGTATTAAAATGAGCTTTAAAATATGCCTTTAAATAATTTTACCATTTGGGATCAGATATTTTTTGTTCTTAAGTTGTTTATTAGTTAGACTGCTATCACATTTTAATTAAAATTCACTTAAATTATTGCACAAGCTATAAGTGAATAGAGGAATTCTTTCAGTGGTGCTTTTCTCCATCGTGTTTCACAGTTGAAAGGTTTTGCCTTAAGCAGAACCTGAGGGAATAACATTTTCTACGAGAACAGTAAAGAATTTCCTTCTTCCTCTGCTCTAAACAACACAAAGCACATAGCTGCTTCCAATTAGGGACATATTGCAGAGTGCACTTATCTCCTTTTAGTCCCAGATGGCTGCTGGAGAGTATCTCTTCATTCACTGGCATCTCGAAGTTTTCCTCCCTTTATTACTTAGGGGCACTGTTGGCCACCATCTTCTCTGGGAGCAGATTACGGTCCCTTTCCATGAGCTTGATGGCTACCGATGGCCATCCTGAGGCAGAGAAGACAGTGGTGTCAATGCCACTGGCAGCAATGGGAGGTGGTGACCAGACCAAGCAGTGAAAGTGGCAGCAAGGACGAGCTATGAGGTGTAAAATGATATGGTCTTCATGCCTGGGGTGAACAGAGATCTATAGCCCTGCAGGCATGCGTGAGTTGGGTTATTCCAAACCAGACTGGCATAAAACACCCTTGTCTGCCACTGAATCTGAAGGGAGAGCTAACAAGGTCCTCTTGAGGTTGGATGTGTCCCAGCTCCAAGCCCCTTGAGAAGTTGAGTTACTCCAGCATTGAGCTGCTGGTGCTGAGACAGGTGGAATGAGAATTGCCTTGGAGGAAACCCAGAGGTGCCCAAGTGTGGGAATGCCTGGCGTGGCACCACACTCTGCCAAGTAGAGAGCTGGGCAGGGGAGGAAAGTAAAATCTAGTGCCTCGTTGAAATAATTTGAACATAGAATGTCTCATAAAAAAAGAAACACGAGGACATTTAATATTTCCACATAACTTTTGCCTGATACAGGAAATATGGCATATCTTTATTTACTTTTCCTTAATTATTATGTGCTTCCAACTCACGTTAAATTTTAATGCTGTTTTCTTCCAATGTTACTCTAATCTGCATTAAGAACATACTCCATTTCCTTCTAAAATATACAGATAGAAAAGTAATTGTCACCTTTAGGCCTTAAGTGCAATCACTGTTTTCAGGACCCGTTCGTGGCTAAGGATGAAGAGCCGGGCACTTACAGGCCGTATGAGCTCGGACAGGAAATGGGAGTCTGGGTGAACAACTCCGATGGTGTAACTCCTGCTGTTGGAAAGGTTGGTTTATTAAATTCTCTCATGCATTTGGTCTAGTGCTGCTTCAAAGTGGTTGAGCAGCTGTGTAACAGAAATGAGAAGATTACCAGGCTTTATACCTGTGAACTCTAGGCCTGGCCCCCCGGAGACTCGGTGTTTCCTGACTACACCAACCCCAGGACAGTTGAATGGTGGACCCAGATGTGTCTGGAGCTTAAGGATGTCCTTGACTACGATGGGATCTGGATTGTATGTCTCATTATATTTTCCCTTCCTTCTTTTAAAAAAAGAAAATGAGGCTTTTGACATGTGTCTTGCTCTCTTCACTAAAGGATATGAATGAACCCTCCAATTTCTTAAGAGGCCAGTATCCTGGATGTGCTGCTAACAGTATCAATAACCCCCCTTATGTTCCCAGTAAGTAAAGTTTCCTTTACAGTCTTTTTTTTTTTTTTTTTTTTTTTTAAATCCTGGATAGGCTATTTCTTTGAAAAAAAAAAACAAACCATCTTCTCATTTTCCATCTTTTCCTGCCTGTTCTATGTGTTCAGTTACAGATTTATTCATGACTCCATTGGCTCAGTTTTTGATGGAGTATCAAACAAGAGCCACTTTCCTCTGCCACAGGGGCTGCCTTGTAACAGGACTAGAAAAATGGCCTCTCCTGCCATTCTCTGAGCAACTGGTCTGCATCAGGGAAAGGGACAGATACCTATTTAATATAACTCAGCTAGAGGCTTATGGAAAGAGTAAGCCCTCTGCTTTACCCTCACCACTTCAAGTCCCAGGGATGGGCAGTCTCTTTCCACAAACCCTGATGCCTTAATTCAGTATCTTCTCTTTCTCTTAGGAAATAAATTTTCATTGCCTTACTAGAAATGGGCTAAAAACAAGTTTAAAAATGCCCAGGCCTGTGAGAACATGGGAATGGGAACACCTCTTCCTGTAGAATCATAGCAATGTCTGGGCTGGGTTGGAAGGGACCTCCAGAGGTCATCTGGTCCAACCCCCCTGCTGAGAGCAGGGACATCCTCAACTAGAGCAGCTTGCTCAGAGCTCTGTCAAGCCCCACCTTGAATGTCTCCAGAGATTGTAGCCAAGATAATGACATGCTCACTGTTACCCAGGAAGCCACGAGTACTTACAATTAGTGCCAGTGGTCTTGGCAATTAATCCAGCCAACATTTCCCCAGGAAATCCTGTCTGCCTGAGCAATGCTAATACGCAGCAGGAAGTTGATACATAAATGACTTGACAGTGAAGTATTGGAAATGTCCCATTTTACCCTTCAGGCTGTTGTACTGTCATGTGAATTCTTCATTTTATTTATTAAATCTCATTTCTTTTCACTCTGGATACTAGAGAAACATAAACATAACAAAAACATGACAAAATATTATAAAAAGATTGTAAATGACTGAAACCAGAAGCAGAGCTTTTCATGATGAATTTGGTGTTTGCTCTCTTTGTGGGGAAACTGCTGACTGTAACTTGTATACCAGCCCTGTGGGTCTCATTATTTTCCAAAGCCGAAGAAATGATGAGACATTTCCCCCTTCGCCTTAATTTACCTTTTTTTTTTTTTTTTTTTTTTTTGGCATCATTCAGAGCTGCAAAAAAAGGTGTGAGGTTTTGGGGAAGATGGTCAAAACAGCAGAGCTCCCTTTACCTTCACAAATAAAGGACTGAGGGATGGACTCATAAAGAGGCTTCTGAGCCATGAAGCTGAGCTTTGTGACAACTAGCATTGAAGTCTGAGACATTACAGAGCAGTCAGAAACCTAGATAGCTGTGTGACATATAAGGACAATGAAGGATGCTGAAGATGGGTGTGTTTTTATCCCAGTTTCTCTCTCTGACCTGCTCCTTTTTTATGTACATATGAACCTACTTCTGCTCGCAGCTCACAATGTTAGAATCATATCATAGAATGGAAGGGACCTTAAAGATCATCAAGTTCCAACCCCTCCTTCCATTGGAAGGAACACATCCCACTGGACCAGATTTCTCAAAGCTTCATCCAATCTATCCTTGAACACTTCCAGCGAGGGGGCATCCACAACTTCTCTGGGAAACCTGTTCCGGTTCCACCACCATCATAGTGATGAATTCCTTCCTTATACCCAATCTAGATCTACCCTCTTACCGTTTAAAGCCATTACCCCTTGTCCTATCACTACATGCCCTTGTAAAAAGTCCCTTTCCAGCTTTCTTGTAGGCCCCCTTTAGGTACTGGAGGCCACCATAAGGTCTCTTTCTCAAGAGAGAGGGAGTGAGATGGGACCCTAAGGCATTTTTTTCCAAGGTGTAGAAGATGCATTCTCAACCAGTGTTTAAGGGCTTTGTTTTATATTCTATAGCATAAAATAGATATATACTTTATGCTAACACCGTGCATGCTTTTAGATGTCCAAGCCCTTAACTGGTGTAGGTGTGAAGCAGGACCTAAGCTGCTTAGTCCAACAAGCCATTAGGACCTTCCTGGGGCTGGCAAGGTCGTGAGGTCTCGCTGTTGTCTTAGGTGACTGAATCTGTACAAGTCCCAGCCTCAGTGCCTCGGGATTTGTGCGAATGCAGACTCCTTATCTAAATGATAACCATGATTACACGTAACCGTGGTTCGAACTTCGGAAACCCGATGTCCTTCAAATCAATTTTCTATAAAACACTATACTGAAGATTAATATGCAATTGTAAAATACTCAGTATTATGGAGACAGAATACAAAATACTCAGAATAAGAATGAAGCGTGAAAATATGACTCGTGGCATTTTCTTTCATATCCCACCTTAATTTTATGGGGCTAACAATTAAGTGCCACGGGGACATTAAGTGTGACTTTCCCCAGAACCTTAGTGTCTTCCTCAAAGCCCTATCAGTCAAAGTTACTTGGAAATTGCCTATAAATTATTTCTGATGCAGATCTTTGTGTCTAAAGATTGAAATAGAAGGAATCCAGCTGCGGTGGCAGAGCAGAGCAGAGAGGCTAATGGGGTTTGGGGTGCAGAGAAATGCACTTTGTAGTAATGAACTGCAAACACACAGCAACGTGCGCTCGGGCAGCGAGACTGCTCGCTCACCGAGGAATATTTACAATGGTGCATGCACCTAATCAAGCATGCAAAACAGGCAATGTTTGAGAATCTATCTTTATTTCTTTTTAGAGCATCTTATAACGCTTTCAACACCATCTCTAAAAAGAAATTTATTGTATAAATCAAAGATCTAACCTGGCCGGTTCCGCTGAACTTCACATGGCATTTTCATGGAGGTTACCTGCAGAGAATGAGACTCCCATTTTCTGCACCAAATGGGCTTTGCCAGCATCTCCTTAATTTGGGATCGAAGGGCAGGCAGCATCTGTGCAGCCAATTTACGCCTCATATTGCTTCCCCTTGGCTCAGCACTAAACCGGTGCTGTGCCAGCAACATCAGGGCTACTCCCAACTATTACTGAAGGCAAAAAGCTACCGCTGCCTCCACTGCCTGTGACTTGCTGATAGAAAGGTTACTGGATAATCCATCCACGTGTGAATATGCCCATTATAATCTGTCCTTGCTCTCTTGTGTACGGCGTATCGGAGCACAGCAGACGAGGCCCTGCGGGCTGCTGTGCCTCGTGCTTTCTCCTTCCCCGCGCACACCTCTGGCACTCCCCGCTCGCTGCCCGCGCTGCTGCTTTGGGCTGTGCCATTAGTCCTGCTGTCTTTCAGTCCTAGATGCCTCAGGGGAAGAAAGGGACCAGAGCTGAGCTTAGGTGTGGATTTCTCCATGATAGGGCAGAATCATGCTGCCTACCCTCACCTGCAGCAGAGCGATATGCAAACCAAGGCCTCATGATTTCACACAACCATGCGAGTTCCCTGGGCATCCACATTTCTGGCTTTGCTTTTTTTTCCCTAGCAACATTTTTGCTCTTAAGTAAAATATTTCACTCTGTAAAAGAATATGTAGGTGTACTCTTAATTCAGCAATGCAGAAATTTTCTTTCTGGCTATTACTTACTGAATGCATTATAACTGTACAGATGTTTTCAATTATTGGACATAAAACTTGAAATTAATTTGCGGTGTTTAGTCAACGCTGTCACCCTCCTGAGGGCTCATATGCTTGTCTGCAAGCAGGTATTCATGGCTACAGGCCAACCTCTAATCAGTGCAGGTCCAGAACTACTTCAGCTTTTCCTCTCCCCAAATCCTTTGGTGTCTTCTCCCCTAAATGAGTAGAAATACAGAGATTTGAATTGTGATGTTTATAATCTTACAGTGGTTTGTATCATTTTCAGGAATTTCTGATCATTCCCTGGCACAAAAGACATTGTGTCCTGACTCCAAGACTTACCTTGGAGAGCATTACAACACCCACTCTCTCTTCGGCTGGTCACAGACAGCACCAACTTTCAAGTAAGTTTTCTAAGTATTTCTAAGCAGATTTCAGGTGATTGAAATAAATTTTAAAAGCCACTGATATTACCTGGGAAATCTGTAGCAGTAACTAGCAAAAAGCAGCCCCGTGCTTTATTTTACTCTGTCACTTAGTAAGAAGTTTCAAGAAAAGAGAAACTTGGACGAAGAAACAGAATCTCTTCCAACTTTAATTTTCTCAGCTAAAATCAGGATCTCTTGAAGGGCCTAACTCGTCAGCCACTGCTTTTGTATAACTAGAGCAAGATGTTCTCTGTTAGAGCTGCTCATGTGCAGCTGCTGCAGAACAGCCTTGTGTGGCATCAGAGGAATTTCTCCGTCCCTTCATTACCGTGACCCAAGCAGAGTTGTTTCTAGCACTGCCAGTGAAGGATCTGAACTGTGCAGCTCCCCAGACTGCTTGTGGAGCTGCTTCTGGTTCCTGGCAGCATTTTGCATTTTGGCTTCAGGCTCACTTGGTCCAGGAGAGCAGAGCTGCATTGCAGCACAGCTGCTGTCGGCTACTGTAAAGCTCATTTTGCAGTTGGGAAGCACTCAAAACTAGCTTACACAAGCAGACAGTTGCTGTGAAGCTGGAGTGACAGTGGAAAGCTAGCTGTTGGATTAAATCAAATGAGCAAATCATGCCTTTTCCAGCAGAGACTGGGCTAAAACATGGGTAAGTTTAATACTGCAGTGGAAGTGCCAAGGCAGGGTTCTTTATGCTGGCTTCTGTCAGTATTTAGCACTCATTTTCAGCAGTTGTATTGTGATAGTATCCAGAGGACTTGGCTAAATGAGCCTACTTATGGTGTTGATGCACTTGTATTTTATATGCCAAGCCTGGGAGAAGGGAAGTACTGGGTAAAAGCCAGAAGCAGTCTGTCCAGCTTTCAAAGAGAAGGAGCAGAAATACCTCAAACCCTGGCCCTCGCTGGCCACCCAGCCCAGCTAGGATGCATGGGACTTAGCATGGGTTTGGGTCCCTATGCCCCAGTCTCAGCAAAGATGCTCCCATCACTGGGTTTGTCCTCTGCACACAGGGGTCCACATGACCATGCACTGTTGCAGTAACACTGCTTGAATAGAGGCTTTGGATTTGTCTATCTTCTTGAGCTGCCTTATTTTTCTAAAATTTTACACAGGCTTTGTGACAGCAAAGGCAACTGGCTGAGACAAACTCTGTGAATTTAGCACAAAAAGCTTCATGTGCCAGCCTATCTGCCCCAGCACCATCACCATGCCCACCATCCTGGCCCCAACGCTGTTGGGAGGCTCTGCATGGCCCCTCGCAGCCTCCCCCAAGGCTGTGAACCTTCCTCCTTCCTACAGCATTTGCTCCCAGGACTCCTTACAAAAGAAACACATCTTTGTGTTTTGAAACTTTGCTGAAGAATTTTTCATATGTATTCATTTGGGTTTCTCAAACAACATTCTTTTCAAGAAAGGGTTGTATACCCCTTCTGCATTCACTCTTCACAAATAATATTCTAAATTATATTACTGACAGGAATACTTAACCAGCTTCAGTTGCAGGATATTGGCTGAAAATGAATGACAAGTTTATAATCATATAAAAAAAATATAAAAATCATATTAAAAAAAAGAAAAAAATTCTACAAATTATTCTAATGCAGCCAGAGAATAGGAATTGTGTCATCTGACCCATGTCAAATGTCTTGAATTTGGATACATGAACTAGCAGCAACCAGCTTGTGTGTATAGCTTAACACCAAGAGTTATTTGCACATGATATTCTGTAAATAATTTCAATCAACAGATAAGTGTGACAGCATTAGGACCTGTTCAGCAGTGGTTCACAACAGACTAAAAATTATTCCAGAAATTACTTGTGGCAGTTTTTTTATGCAGCTCTGGGTCGTGGTTGAGTTGATCCAATGTTGAGCTCATTAGCACACACATTTACAAGTGAAGCCAAAGACTGGTGGTGCACAGCCAGAGGAGAGGATTCATTCTCAGGACATCCATGAAATGGCTCCAAAATGCCATTTATACAAAGCATGTGGATTCTTCTGTGGTCCATTGGTGCCTCTACAACCCAGAACCAGCAAGTCCAACACGGTTCAAGAATTGCACCTCTTGCTGTGTGTGGCTTGCTAAGGGTTAATATGTTCAGGCTTGACATGAAAGTTGTTTGGTTTTTTAATCTTCAGAAAACAAATATTGAAGCATTTCAAAGGCTTTGTGCCATTACAGGACCAATACCAAATATTGGTCATTACAAGTATGGATGAAAGAGCTCTGGATGAAGTCTCATAAAGGAAGAGGACAGTGAACAACATGATTAATATTTCATGCTAGGGTTTCCCAGACAATCGAAGTCGTGTTGCCCAAATCCCACTGAAGCAGAGCTGAATTTGAGTTCCTGCAATATAATAATGCTATATGTAATTATGTACAGAGATGATCCTATGCTGAGGAATTTTGCAACAGATTTTTTTTAATAAACCATATTGCATTTCCTTGATTTTCTGGTGATGTAGCAAAAATTATTTTCAGGAGGTAAGGAAAAATTAATTGACCACTAATTCTGTAATGAAACCTCATATATCAAACAATGACAAGAAGCCAGAGTAAATACTACAAGGATGGGGTGACATTTTGAATGATTACATTTTTTGCTTCCATAGTGATTATGTCTTTTTAAGGTGTTCAGATATTATTTTGATTTTATTTATTTTATTAATTTTTTTGTTTGACTTTTGATTCCGGGGTATTAGGGCTTCATTTGCTAATACTAATCTCTTACTAAATCCTGTATTGAAAAAAAAATTACATATTACACTGCTTCTTAGGAGCATATAGGACACTAAATTAAATGTACAAATACAGAAAGGAAATTATGCTTCAACTTTTCAGTTTAAGACACTCTTGAGAATGTATTAAAGATAAATTATTTCTTAGGAAGGCTAAAAATGCCCGAGACAAATTGGTTTGTGGATTGGATAGGTTTAAGTTTTTTTTATTTTGGCAACTGAGTAAAACTTCCCGTTATTTGAAGTCTTGCAGCCACATTTTCACCTGATTTGTGACCACAGTAATAATTGTGTTGTAAAGAACACTTCCTTCAGATAAAATTGTGCACGAAAGCTCAGGTTGATCATATGACTCTTTCAGCAACCCTTCATATTTTTCATGATCCTGTTGCGCTTCTTCGCAGCGTTGTTCAGCAGGCAACTGGAAAGCGAGCGTTTGTCTTGAGTCGGTCTACATTTGTTGGCAGTGGGAAGCATGGGGGTCACTGGCTGGGTGACAACTTCTCTCAGTGGAAGGACATGCACTACTCAATCATCGGAATGCTGGAATTCAACCTCTTTGGCATCCCCTACGTAAGTCCGGTGTCCTTCAGGCAGTTGCTGGCTCATACACAGTATCACTTGAAGTTAACTCAAATGTTTTCTGAAATAAGCTGCTTGAGACGGCCGGCAGGAACGGCCTCCACAGCATGAGGAGCTGCCGATTACAAACAGCTAGATGTCATCAATCTTGGCTGGCTGAAGAGAAACACAAATAGCACTGCTAGGTTCAGATTAAATCACTGCATGCCATCTAAAACCAATTTCTTTATATTATGCATTCTATCATTGAGGCCTCTCCATGCATTCCTGGTTTTGCAAGGTGGGAAGTTGTAGAAGTATTGAAGTATGGTCAGATCTTCCACACTTACGTTAATAATGCACTAGGAGCCGGTGCAACCTCAGTCCTGGAAAAATGGATATCATTATGGAGCATTCTCATGAAGTTATCAGAAATAGGTATCTCTGAAAACTATTTTTCATTAACAAACTTGTGCAGTTTCTCTTTTCTGGGCCTCAGTCCCAATCACAAACACATATCCAATGGTTTAATATTCTTCTTTAGATTGGTGCTGATATCTGTGGATTTAACTACAACACTACCTACGAACTCTGCTTGCGCTGGATGCAGCTTGGATCTTTCTATCCATTTTCCAGAAACCACAATGCAGAGGGAAATATTGTAAGTAAACTAGGTTACACAGAGCTGTAATCTATGATTGCAGCCATGATGATGTGATTTCTATTACCCTTCCAGGAATTAACCTGCCATTTCCAGGTAAACTGGAGGGGTGGGTGAAAAGGAGAGCTGCACTGAGCAGGAATTACACGGTGGAGTGTACATTTTTCCCAGCTGTAATGTAAAAATGACATAGAAATGCTGAAAAATCTGTGGTGTCTAACAACCGAAAGCCATGCAGGAACATGTACTGTCTTTCTTTGAGTGGCAGAGAAAAATGGCCTTGTCACACTCTTGGTAGGATTCATCCCCTCCATCTTTTACCTACTGAAGCCAATGTTTTATTTAAGAGCCAGTGGGTGTCAGCACATCATTCTCCTCCCTTGTTTGCTTCAGTTTTTGTTTCAGTACTGCTGTAACTCGAATAGGTATTGCAGGAAGGGGAGACAGGGCATTACACACCGTCCTTGCTGTTTAAAAGCAAGTTTCAGACACATGCCAGGGTTAGAAACTCCAGACAAACACATGAGAACTCTGAGGAGAGATGGCGATAGTGACAGCGTTATCAGCCAAGAAGACACAAAGACTAAAAAAAGGCCAACGAGCCCAGGAGAAGGATGACAAAGTGCAATCTCAGTCCAGGCCCATGGCCCGGTTTTGACTTATCGTCCTTTCCAGAGGTGTCACAGATAGAAAGAAATATCAGGTTGTTTCTAGCTATGAACAGTTTGAAGGTCTTGCAGCCTTTCTAAGCACACTTTTTATCTGCGACCGTGAAGAAATGGTTCTGCTAGCTCAACAAATGTTGGGTTTATTTATTTATTTATTTTCCTTCTGTAAGCTGATCCATGCAATGCTGGAGCTCAAGTTAATAGCGAACCTTCAGTCTTCTTTGAAGTTGCATCATTAAAATGTTGCAGCATTTACACCCCCAGAAAGACTTCCATCTCTGCGTGAAAGGACGAAGGACATTCGGTAACTGGGCACACGCACCAGTAATAAACTCCAGTGCTGTCGTTAAGAGAGTCAGGACCTACCCTGTAGATCCCTGAGATATGCTGAGATTTTTCAGATGTCTGAGAGGTGTTAGGTGCTGCTGTTGATAAATGTTTTCTATTAACCTCTCCACTAAAAGGTACCTTATTTAGATATGTTGGCTTGGCCCTTTGAGCATGCAAACAGGAGCTGACCTGGCTGAGTGGCTATTAACCACGTGTGCACGATTTAACAAGCAGGAAAAGAGCAATGGGTCTACGTGATGGGACCTGCAACTCAGTGCTGAGTGAATGACAGGAGTAACAGAAGATACATCAGGTTTTATTGGATTAATTAAATCCATTTAAAGCACTGTATTCACCGAAAGAAATGAACAAGTCATTTTGGGTGACTCAGCATCACCTAAGAAATCTGACTTTTTTTGTGTGTGTGAACTTAGGCAATGTTTGTACAGTGTCAAGAATACTGGCAAAAAATATAGTGCAATTTTTGAAATAATAGGTGGATGCTCCGGAGCTCAGAGCCAGCAGGGAATACCATCAGTGACTAATTCTGATGTAAACATAATAATGGGGAAATTTAACTTAAATATTGAGTTTAATTAATACTAAGTTAGTAGTAAAGTAAAATCTTAAATAGTCACTTGGCCTAATCCATTTGGGGATTTCAAATGGTTTAATTAATACTTTTCTTGTCTGAAAAGCACTAGATAATATAAAAAGCTTTGTTACTGCTGTTCCTTTAATGTTTCATTATCCTTGGAATTTATCATACACTCTCTGATTTTAATGAGAAAACTGAGTATTATGGGGAAAATTTGTGAAGGAGGAAGAGAGCCGTGTGACTCGTTAGCTGGCTCAGCGTAGCTCTGGGAAGGTCAGACAGGAGGCGTGAAAGGAGATGTAACTCTTTCCTGTATCAGCACTGCCCTGGGCTGCGTGAGACGAGAATTAGTTCAGTGATAATGGCTGTTGGTCATTAATACACCCTCCGCTTTGCAAATCAGTGCTTATTCCTGCTTAAACATTCACTTTGACAGCATTGTGCCAGCCACGGCTCTCCCGTGGTCGCACACAGACGGGGGCTCTGTGATAGTGCTCAGCACAAATCAAAGCTTTCCCTTCACAGGAGCAAGACCCAGCGGTGTTCGGAAAAGAGTTTGCCAAGATCTCTCGCGCCACGCTTCTGATCAGATACTCCCTGCTGCCATACTTATACACCTTGTTCTACCAGTCTCATGTTCATGGAAACACAGTGGTGCGGTCCCTGATGCACGAGTGAGTTTGAAGTCTCTCTTTTTTTATCATGTTTTTGTCACAAAAGTGGTTGAGCTTCAGTGTATTAGACCAGTTGATATTTGTTTGATAATATTACTGCAAGCTCTCTCTTGAACAGTTTTACAATGAAATCTAATCAAATTATATGCCCAAGACTAACTCTTAATATATGCAGTGGGGTTTTTTTCATTAAAATATAACCTATATTTGTTTCCAGTGGAAAAAAAAATTAACCAAAGTAAAGAGAATACTGAAAATTTCTTGTCTTAGGGCAAATATGTAGTTCTTTTTTAATCTTAAAAATTGGAATCACATACCTATATTTTCTGTATTTGGATGAAATCTATGAAACCTGTATTCTGGTCCAGAATGCCATGAAGGCCTCATACATAGAGAGAAGCGTCCATTTTCCAATCATCCACAGCATTTGCTTTTTCCAAGGTAGCACTTGCATCTGCATGCTGTGTATGAAGTCTACATTTGTGTCCACAAATTGCACACAGAAAACAGAGATGGAGATGTTTGAGTGTAGAAGAAGGTGCAAACCCAAGATTAGTAAATACAGGCTGAAAAACCCCTCAGAAAATGTGACCTCAGATTTTTGGAGCAACTAATTTTTTTATTTATTATTTTATTTTATTTTTTTCTCTATGTAAGAAGCAGGAATCAAAGTGAAATTTAGTTTCCCTCTCTGCGTCTTTTAATTAGCTCGTTACCTGCTCTTGGTCAATTTTCTACTTCAGAATGCTTTATGCAAAGACTTGAGCAGAAGGTCTGCAAATAATACATCTGAAAGGCTACTGCACCAAGCTGACACAATTTAGTCTCATGGGTGCAGGCTACATCCCACACTGTTTAATGTTCTTTTTCCCTTTAGGTTAAAAACATTTTGGTTAAAGGGTAAGGCATTTTTTGCAAATTAAACTGAGATTACATGAAGGTGCAGACCATTCAGGTATGGAGAGTATAAGCACAAAACCTGTTTTCCCTACGCAGCGTCACATTTAACTGATAAATTCTAAAAGCAGTATCCTTCCCCTTCCTAACCTGACACCTTCCTTAACAGGGCTGCATTAAGGAGAAGTTTTATAGGTACTCATGTCTTAGAAGGGGCTCTATGCTATTTCAAATATTTATTTTAGCTCTAATTTGGCTTAATCAGATTTGTGCTAATATCAGAAATGAACAAGTTCATCTTGGCATTAATATTAGTTAATCTCTGCTAATACAGAATTACTTTGGCGAGGTTATATCTGCCTTTCTGACCATTCCCAGCAGAGTTCTACTCTATTTGGGCCACGTTTACATTAGCAAATTTCCAGATTTGCTTTGCTTTGAATCGTGGAGCAGTCTCAGATGCACCAGAGGAGACTTCTGTTGCATGAAACCGAGCCAAAAGGTGCACTCCAGCCATTGATGGGAGGTTAATCAGCGGGACAAGGCTGGGATCACTAGGAAATAAAACCTCTAAAATGCATGTAGGGAGTGTGGGCATCAGGAGATCAGCACAAACTGTCTCACTGCTCCCATCCTAGTGGGCATGTCATTTGCTAATGTTGCCATAGCTAGATCCTAAAATGGCTTAAAGTATTCCTTATTATTGCTAGCTAAGTCTGGTTACTATTGTTATTTAATATTTCTTACTATTTCTAATTAATATTAATAGGTTTAGAGGGTATGCTCAAGTAGAGAAAGTGAGCCAGATACTAACAGCAGGAGAAACGTGGGGTTTAGAGAAAGAGAGAACTGAAACAGAATTTTCTATGTAAGAATGCTGGAATTTTGCATCAAACCTTTCCCTTGTAACAAATACAAAGGAGAGCTAAAAAAACTACACTCGTTTTTCAGGTGGAGCTGTTCTGAGTTCACAAGCCTCACCGTAAAAGCAACTCTGCCTGGGCAGGGAGTCTCCAAGCAATAGCTATTTCATGGGGTCATTTCAGATTTTTCATTTAATTTCAAATATTTAGGTGCTCATATCAAATAACAAGCAAGAACAACATCCCAGTAGATTCCTAGAAGTATTTTAGGTGCCCCTGAAGGCTTTCAGTCAGTGAAACAGAGATGCCAGTAGCTCAGCTGTCCAAAAAGACCAAGGGGTGCTATTCCATTACTAGAAGGGAAATCTCCACTTAATGGCTAAACGGGGGAAAAATAAGTCAGAAGAGAGGCCAGCATCCAACCATAGGGAGAATGTGGCTGGAATTAAGCCTTTCATAGATCACAGATATGGCTTTTGCTTTCAAAATGGGAAGGTTGATTTATTTGCTGAATTTGTGCTCGTGGTTGCTGCAATTGCAAGAGAGATCAGTGCTGAGTTAAATGGTGAAATGCTTGTTTCCTCATGCAAATAAGATCAACTTCTCCTTTGTCATAATTTATTTATCAGCTTTTTCTCCCAAAAATCTCCCACAACAAAGTACATTGAATCACTATTAGAATATTATTACAGCAAAATTAAAATTACAGAGGAGCTATTGAGATAAGAAAAACTATCTGTTCATAAACTCTAAGACAAGGTAATTAATCAAAAGCCACCCCCCACTTTAAATATTTACAAAGCTTTATGTCAAAATGCAGTAATGACCAAGATTAAGGTGTCCAAAAGAGCTACTGATGTTTGACAGAAAGAGAAACTCTGAACACCTTGAGGTTTCTTTCAGTCAGAGCCCGAGGAATGCCTTCAAGAACATTTTGTCCCGACTTCCACGTACTCCTCTAAACTTGCAATATTTTACAGGTCCTAGTACCAGAGCAGCAGAAAGCAAGAGGTACAAAGTACTTTGATTTTAGACCCCCCCCCCGTGACATTCTTACGAGCTAACTAGGGAACAAGGATCTGTTAGGGATTTCCTCAGAGATACACATGATCGGAAGCCTATTTAAATTCTCAAGGGTTTTATGCCAGATGAGTGGAGCTTCCTGAGATGGGGAGGATCTCTCCTCTTTGCCAGGTGCTGTTCAATATTTTCATTAGCTGCTGCATATGAAATATGCATTATTTCATAATAATGAATTTAGAGAATAGAGAACCTCTTCCCGAGGTGGCAGATGATGCCAGGTGAATGGGACTGTGAGGAATCTGGAGGACATGATCAGAATCCAAAATTATTTTAATGCATTCTTTATTGCATAATTTATGCATAATTTATTTAATGAATAAAGTGGACTGAATTCCGCAAGTTTTCATCCATTCATGAAAGGAAGATAAACCCCACAATTTGTATGAACATTGTCGCAAAATATTTCTAATGTAAATCTGTGAAAGGTGTGGGAAGCCAAATCCAAGGTTTTTCACCAGAGTTTTACATCCTAGAGCATGTTGTTGTTCCTCTGTGTTCCCTCTCCTGGTCCTGGCCTCCATCTTGCTCTTTGGCTCCCTCGGTGAATCTCACCCGCTGGGCAGAAATAAATCAGCTGTTTTCCCACCACTGATATTCTGAAAATAAGTCAGCTCCACCATGTTGTGAGGGTTTTGGTCTGCTCCAGTACGGTAGGTGTTACTGTAACTTCTGAATCTCTGCCCAGCTTTTGGCAGTCCCTCAACCAGGGAAAATATTTGGCTGTGTTGAAGGATGTCTCAAGGAAGCAGATTTCTTGTTGCAGTGAGTAATATAAAAATACTCTGCAATTTCTATAAAAATGTGAATTAACATTGATATCTCACTTTCAACGTTAGATTTACCTCTGATCAGCAGACTCATGGAATAGATACTGCCTTCCTTTGGGGACCTGCCTTTATGATTGCTCCTGTTCTTGAAGAGGCAAGTACTGTAATTAAAAAATGCCATCATACTGGAATAAAAGAAAAGAACTACACTTAGGACATTGGATGACATTCTGGCGTGTTTGCCTATATCCACCCATTTCTCCTCTCCACTGTCAAAGCTTGTAGAATGCATTTCTGAGCAGCACAGACAGTACAGAGCTGCCCAGTGCTTGAAGTGTGAGGATGAAAGTGAGGGCATGGCATTTCCCTGCTACCCCAAGCACTAAATGGATTTAAACAGGCTGGATGCTGCCCCTTAAATGCTCCTGTTACTGTGCTGACAGCTCCCTCCAAGGACACACGCAGAGCAGTAACTGTCAAGCTAGGAAGAAACATGCAGATATTAAGGCAAGCTGGTTTCCATATTCCCACTCACCCACAGCATTCTGAAAGCACAGCATCTCGAGGGCTGTGACAGGAGTCTCCCAGCATCCCAGGCAAGCACAGTCATTGCAGAAATGGTAATTACTATGTTAACTGTTAATACAACAGGTTGAAAAAGCAGCATTTTCTTACGGCTGTGCTGGCCACAGCGCTGGGGTCAGGGCTTGGCTGGAGCAGGGGTGGATCTGCCCCCTTGCCCCACCACTGACTGCTGACAGCACCAGGAAGGTCTGTCTGAGCAGAGCTAAATATCTGCATGCGACGTACCCTAGAACTATTCACGGTCAGCGTGCTGCCGCCACAGGTGATCTATTCTCTAGATGTTGCTGATGCTCAAATGTGACCTGTTTAGTCACCCTTTTTAACCAACCCTTGTGCCTTTGTGAATAAAATAAAATACAATTTGTATTGCTGCATCTAAAGCCACTGAGGCACTTCATTCATCAGTCCTTTATCTTCAGACTCCCCCAGGTTTCTAATAGCTGATGACTAACAAGGAGATTTCACAGGTTGTCAGACCAGTAAGATGATGGAAAGATGTGAGAGAAACCTTCCCACAAAGAGAGGGTGACAAGCCAGGGGTGGCTTTCTGCAAAGAAGTGAATGAAAGGGAATATTAGAAGGATATATCAAGTGATAGGGTCTCTGGATAAGGAGTTCTGATGACTTTTGGGGGACTGCAGCACAAAAGGAAGGCTGGGTGCCTGTGGCCTGATGTGGAAAGTAGAGCTTTGGAGGCAACACATTGCTGGGGTTTTGGTGGGAGAGGTGGCAGGCAGGGATTGTGCCAGGTAGCAGAGCAATGGGACAGAGGTGAACAGCAAGCCCCTCGCCATGGCACTCCAGGCCAGCAGGGACTGTGTCAAGCTGCAGCATGGCACCCACTTGTCTAGAGAAGATGGGTCATGGACAGCTTTCCCTTTGGGTGAGGAACAGCTTTCCCTTCACTCCTTGTGTCCTAAGGTGTGAGCAAGTGAGACATCCAGCAAAATTAAAACAGGGAACTGCCTGACACACCGGCTTGTTATTTAGGGAGTCATGAAGGCAAGGCTCATCACGATTCAGATGGTGGTCACACACTTCTCTGCAGACCAGAATGTCCAGGGTTGTCATAATAAGGCAGAGAAAACATGGAGAGAAGGGGAACCCTGACTTTGTAGTGTTTTTTCCTCAAGTTTTCAAGGCACCTTATAGACAAATCCTACCTCTGTTTGTTAAAAATCTAGTAAGATCTAAACAGACAGAGCAAACTGCCCCAGCCTTTCTTACTGCAGCACTGGGACACTTTGCCCGAGTGTGTGAGGTGTCTGGGACACAGTGCCTGATCACTGCCCACTATGGGAGGCAGGCTGCAGGACAAGACACAGCTCCAGTTTTGCAGTTCTTGCCTTCTAACGTGAGATTGGCGTACTTTAATTATTTATCAGTTATTTCTTACTCTTTCCATTGATTTTTATATATATAAGATCCCTAAAATGTCAGATGGCAACTTAGACTTAGCTCTTCTCCTCCACCTTCACTTTTCATGCTCTACCCTGGCGTAGACCTTGGGGGTGAACCATAATTTTACAAGAGGTCAGACATCTATGTCGAGGATCAAAATTAATCTGTGAGAATAAGCAATTTGTGACTAAAAAAACCCAAACCAAACCAAAAAACTCTTGCTGTTCCAGGAGTTATTAATTCAAAGTCCCTCTCGAGCGATAACATCCCTGCAGCAGTATGAGACAATGGATACTACAAAGCAAAGTCCAGCAGTTGCACAATTAGCAGCACTTTATTTATCTGCAACTTTAAATTGTTGCCAAGGAGACAAATATATCTGTGTATCCTCTTTGTCAGACCTTACTCTCTGACTGTTTCTGCAACAGCATTGGTACAACAGGCACTGAGCAGCGGTGTCTCCCCCTCACTCCATCATCGGATGTGAAGTCCTGTCCTGCAAAGGCTGCTGTAGACCTCGCTGGGCTTGCTCAGATGTTAGAAGAGTGCACGCAGGCCAGTTACACATTTGCAAGACATACAGCAATGTACTAGATCAAGATAATCATATAACTTTGACTCATCCCGTGGAATGGCAGTAAAACCCCTGAACAGGACAAGCTTGTCTGTTTAGCATTATAGATTAGCCAGCAATAGTCCACTGCTAGAATAACTCAGCCATAATATCCAAGATTTGATCTTGTTAGAATATTCAGCATACATCTCTCCATGCACAAATATAATAAAGTTAATGTAATATCAGAAATGCAAGAAGAAAAAAGACTTTAATCCCTTTATAACCATTACAGGGAGCAAGATCTGTGGATGTATACTTCCCCGAAGCATCATGGTTTGACTACTACACCGTATGTATTTCTAAGATTCAGTTTCTTACATTTTTCCACATACTTTGAAATGGTACAATTCCAGCAAAATAACTTTTAGCAACGTTCAGCAGTATTTTTACCTCAGCATCTGTGTTTAAGAAAAGCAGAGCACAAAAAGTCTACACTAGGCTGGCTGGGAGAGTAAATTACGCAGCTTTCAATAGCATTTTCTTTTCTATTTTTGGTTTGTGAAGCTCTAAGACACAGAATTTTCAAGATCAGCCTTGAAATTCAGAAACTGTTAAGATTTCTTTCTCCCCCCCCCACCCTTATTGCATGTTTTAATTCTTGTACTGATACACCTTCCTGCACAGAAACAGAGACAGAAACCTGAGTCGCACGCCTGAGAACGTGCGGCAAAACATTTTGTGCATGCAGCTTTGCACGTACATCACTTCTGACTTTGGAGAGCAGGTTGATGCTCACCTCCGAAGGTGCTTCCAAGAGATGCAGAACAATCTGCTCTGTGGAAAACACCGTCCCTTTCAAAGACCATCCCCAGTACTGCATTTCCCAAAGGGCTCAGCTCCAACCTCACTATGCTCTGCTGCGATCCGCAGGACGAGACCAGGGTTGGCTTCAGCAGGAGGACCTAGGCTGATGCTAAGAGCTTTTGGAAATGTGAACCCAGGAGAATCAGGCTTTTGTTAACTGCCCTGAGCTATGCTGGCAGAGGAGTGGACAAGACTCCTTTTAGTTTGAGGAAGAGGAGGCTGAGGGGAGACCTCATCACTCTCTACAGCTCCCTGAAAGGACATTGTAGAGAGGT
>JANHGN010015114.1:10662-33730 GCA_024605025.1 Megaceryle maxima | reverse complement strand
CTCCAGGCCTTTGGGAACAGGCCCTCTCCAGGCTTTTATCAGCTCCCTTCAGGCACTGGAAGGTGGCTCTTAGGTCTGAACCCAGCATGGAGTGTTGCACAAGTACCAGCTACAGGATCCTCTTGTTTATATTTTCATTGAAACAACCCCTAAGCACAAAGAATTCAAGACTAGCACAGACGCTTAAGTCTCAGAGAACGAGCACAAGCTGCCTGCTCTCTGGTACTGTCTCACTGCTGTTGGTATTTTAATTCACTTGACAGCTCCATGTCAACATGCATAACAGCCACGTCACCCGAGTCAGAGTGCCCCATATACTGAGCCTACCAGTCTCGAAAGAACACGAGCCAGATGTGTAAGATCTGCTGTACCTCAGTGATGAGGAGAGCCATGAACTCTGCCTCCACCCCCAGAGGTGGCAGAAAAGGCAGATGTGCTCTGACTGTGCCAATGAGCGTAGGCTACACCGAAGGGATGATGACAGGAAGGCTTGCCCAAGGAAATGGGAGCTTCTGAAAGGACATGCTAGCCACTAGGTGACTGAATGGCCTGAGAGCGAGCTCCTCCTGAAACTGGTCCACCTTTCAGGGGGAAAACAAGGGACAAAAGGTGAAGTTCACAGGACCAGAGCAAGACAGTAAGAAAGAAAAATCATGACTCTGCTGCTCGGAAGTGCAGGAGGAAGTTCTGGTTTCTAGCCTCAGATCCAGGATTTCTTTTTGCTGTGCACTTATGGGGCTTTGAGTGATATCCATAAATTCCCTTCCTCTGATGAGAACTCAGGACCTTCCTGGGCAGTTGCTTTTGCCACTAGATGCTTAGGGTGGAGAGGGCCACTCACTTCCCTGGACCATCACCTCCCTGTCTCCTCAAAACCTTCAGTTCTATGCTTTGGTCAGAGGGGTAATGGTATCTACTGCAGAGTGCTGGCTCAGGGCCTCAGAGCTTGAGTGCAACAGTATTTATCAATACAGCTGTCATTTCTGAGTTCAGCATCACACTGAGCTTACTGGGTGTATGTGGCCACCTTGAGCTAGCTCTCCTGCCTAGCCATACCTGAGACAGCAACCGATCACCACAGAGAGGTGACCTCTTTATACCAAACCCCCCTCTGTGCTGGAGCTCTGCCAATGGGGAGCAGACACATGTATGTACCCTAACAAATTCTTCAGAGGCTTTTAGAGACCTCTCCCCATTTGCCCATGTTCCTTATTTAGGTGGTTTTAATCAGCACGCTGGGGATTAGCACACACTTTTGGTCTGAGTGCCTGAAATAAGTAGTCTAAGCACAGCCCTAAGTTAGAAATGCTGTCATCTAGCTTCTGCTCCCCTCCTGCCATGCACTATTGAAATAACATAAGCTAATTTATGCAAAAGGTTCCATCATGGGTTTCTCCTTGGCATATTTTTAAACAGTCATGATTGCATAGCAGCTCCTCATTTCCAGAGCGGTGGAATTCATCTTTATTTCCTTAACAACTCCGAGCACATAACAAATGCAATGATTCCTCTTCATTGCTTATATGGGAAATTACTGTTGCTAGTTATCCAAATGCATTTGTTTAATGACTTTGTATGTCCTCTGGGTACATCTCTGAATATGGTAAATAAGAAGTGTAGTAATACTATATATAATATAGTAAATAAGGAGTGTGACAAGCAAAGCTCTGTGGATGTGTGGTGCTTCTTCAGTGTCCTTAAAGCTGGGACAGGCCTAACAGAGATTGCCAGTAGGAGCTGTGGTGATGTGGGACATAAATAGGGGCAAAATACCTAGCAGCTGATGTCTGAGAAAAAAATGCTAGTGGTTTAAAGCAGTTAGTTGTGGATGTTAATTAAATCTGCCTTAAGATCACTAACTGAATCTCAGCATCTGGATTTTGGCTTTGCATATGCCACCATGCCTTGTACACGGCTACAAGAACCAAACTTGCGTTGATGGCAGGTAAAACATGTCCAAGAAGATTCCAAATGTCACAAAGGTTCGTTTCTTACTTTGTTTGATTACGATCGTGCACGAACCCTTTCTTATATGAAAATTAATGTGACTGTTGTTTTGCCTTTACCATCTCAGACTTCAGCGTCTACACTGGAAGATGTTCTACATGTTCACTGACAAAGATGAGACCGTAACAGTAACAGTATGCATTAAGCCACCCCTAAAGAGTTGTTGTGGTCCTAGAATTTTTCTCTGTGGCTTTTTCCAGGGAAACCTGAAGACAGAAATACTTAAAAATGGCTACCGAGGGGCTGACGCTCTGAAGTACAACAAAATTACGGTTCTTGGCCTGCAACTGAGACCTCATGCTCTTGTTCTGAATGGAAGAGCCATCCATGGAGATGCTTTCACTTATGAGCTGAGTGGGGTAAGAGCTGCACTGAGCAGTAATGAAAAGCCTTAGGGAATGGGGGATAGTCAATGAATAACTGGAACAGTTTCTTATCCATGCCCCTTTACATTTCCAGGTATAACCAGACACCAGTTCTTGATACAACAGTTTGAGTTTTAGGGGAAAATGAAAGCAAAAGCCAAGAGTTGCCTTAGGAAACTTTAATCTTTGCTATTACACATATGCACTCTTTTACTTAATGTCTGTCGCTTAGGCTAGTTTTTAATCTAATGAAATAATGGGAAGAAGATATAGTTCCACAAACTGGGAGATATGTTAGCACCTCCATGGGCATTATTGCCATTCTGATAAACTGAGAAGACTTGTCCAAGTTATTCATCAGCTGCTGAAAAGAAGTGGTGGAGATTTTTTCTCACAGTCTAAAACTTATTAGAGCGTAGCTGGCTCTTACGAGTGTCTCCCTATCTCCAGAGGAGGGAAGGGAAAATCTCTGCTGTTCTGTTGATGAACTATCACGACAGTGAGACAATAGTTACAGTTTCAGCATCTTTAAAAGTTCAGCCTCAGTGTCGCAGATCAAAATACGTGACTCACTTGTGCAGTACTTCTCTAGCACCAACAAGGAGACACCCCAGGGGGGACAGACCGAACACCCCTATAAACAGGTGCAGCAGCCTCTGCGGTCCCAATTTCCTTTTCCACAGGAAAATAGACAAAAAGGAGCAACTCTGAGTAAACAGCCTTTGCTTTGGTCACTTGTCCCACATCTGTCGCCAGCTGAAATGGGTCATGCGTGCTTTGTATGATCTGTGGCACTACTCAGTTCTCAGCACTGGTCTGCATCTAGAGAAGTCCCCGTACTAACTCGTAAGATACTACTCACTCATCTTTCAGTCAAAGATACCTGAAGCAACAGGCAGTGGATGTCCCATCTTGCACCGTTCTATCCACTTGGCTTAATGATTCATGTTTATTTGTAACCAAGGTGTGAGCTCCATTATATGCACCTGGTTCTAACATTTATTTTATTGAAGGAATCTGTAAAGGAAGAAAATTGCTGAGAATAAATTTCTGCCTTAGAGAATCATAAAAAACTCACTTCCAGAGACGATGTCATAAATATGTGTAATCAGTATTGCCTCGAGGGAAGAAATTGTTTAACAGCCAAACTGCCTCTAAGCAAGCTGAAAGCAACATAAATGTGGCAGGGTAAAGAAAACGTTCTATTGAGATATGCTTGAAGGCACCAATCAGAGAGACCCAGAAGATAAGTGCATACTAACAGCATCATATAAGAAGGTGATTAAGAAAGACTAAAAAGCTTGTCACAAAAGTATAATTTAAAATTTGATTTAAGCAGAAAAGATGATCTCAGAGACTTAAGAGCTACTTCAAATAAGGGAGACAAAAACACCAAGCTGCTGCAGTAGGGAAGGTCCAAAGCTGCACAAAATTTCCATTATTTAAACCAGCTAAATGTATTTCTCTTAGAGCTCTAAGAGATTCAGTCAAACCTCTCCCACCAGCTCTGTATAGACGACGTAACGCCATTATGCATAATCCTCTCATGTCTGGCTATCCAAAAGCACTAGCAGCTTGGGTTTACATCTTGGAAACTTACAATCCATGTCATTAAAAAACCCTCACAAAATCTAAAGGGCAAACTTGCCACTATCTCACAGGCTTAATGAGATTACATACTGCATAATAGTTTAACAAGCACAAAGACCATACTGTTTGCAGGGATGTAGTAGAAAGTAACTTCTACCATATTGCTTTTGCTTGACGGAAAGAAAACTTGCCTAAAGGCAGTGCTTAAGTGCCTAATTGAGCCAGAGTTATTTGTGTATAAATAGGAGCCCTTGCTTAGTAATAAGGCACTTCTTTCTCTCTGATTCACACAGCTCTACCCTGATCTGACATTTTTAATATCACAGAATCTTCATATTATTAGGAGTCTCTTATCTTTTTGTCCCCCTGGAGTAGCGTACCCTAAGAGCCACAGGAACTGCATTGTAACTGCAGCAGGGATGCTGGAAGAACACTGCTGTTGGCCAGGCTTGTGCTGTTGGCCAGGCCTGCACTGACAACAAAATGCCCCGGCCATAGGAAGGTTGTCCTTTTTCCTCCACTTGCATCCTCTGCTGGGAAGTGCAGGAAGGTTCCCAATGCCCATAGTTCCCAATGCCCACGCAGTGCTGCAGTCTGGAGCAGCCTTCCTTGGCTGCCTGCTGCTTTTGGGTTAGTGTTTGGACAGGGCTGCAGTGTTTTCATCTGGATCTGGCCCCATACTTGAATAAAAGGCAAATTATTCAGGAAGTGGAATTCCTACTCACCAAGCAGTGGTAGATACTGCTTCTGATGAATGATGAGAATATTACATCCTTTGAAGAAGTGATCTAAGCATAGACTGTTAGAGTGATCTTAGCATGAATTTGTGGGTGGGCAAAGAAAGAGTGAAGAAGTGTGCATGGAGATAATCTATTTTAAGAGATTATTAATTCTGAAAGTTAAAGATAAAACTGGTGAAGGACTGAAAATGGAAATTATGCGGGTAGCATAAAATACATCAAATTTTACACCGAACAGAGAGAGCAGAACAAGATTTGTATTTATAATTTCATATTTAATTCATGTTATTAATTAATTTTAAGCTGTTCCTGAAAATCTAAAAGGGGTGTTGAATTGGATACAGCAGTAGAAAGATGCCTACTGCCATCAAGTCAGTCTTGCCTACCAGATGAGGTTAAGGGAATTACAAAGGTCTGAGTTCAAGTTTTCCATCTTATCCTCTGTTTTGAGCTGGTCCTTTCTGAAGTTAGCATTAAGTTGTTAATTATTTTTGTATCTTGTTTGATTGTTTTTCTTTTATGTATTTTTTTTTCTCCACAGAAACTCACTTTACGGATTTCTGCCCCACTTACTCAGGAACTCAACATCAAGATTTACTAGAATGATCCAAAAACACTGACATAATCCAGCATCCTTGGCCTTCACATATTGATCTGATTTTTATGTTAAAAAACAACAACAAAAAATTTAGCCATTAAAACATTGCTTATGCACCTGATGGTCTTGTCCTATTTAGTATTTGTAGCTCAGTACTCTGCAAGTAAGATTTTCAATAGTAGATAATGAGTATTGCCATAAACCAATGTGTGTTCAAAACAGCACAGAGGAAATCATCCTGGAAGTTGTCTTTCACCACAGATGGAGATAATATTTGGGAATGTTCTCAGTGGGACCATATTCTGGACAGAATACACGGTGGATTTTTTTTGAACCTATGGTGGCAAAAAAACCAAAGCAATGACAGGAACAGCCAAATAATCAGCTTAATTTGCATAGCCCTGTGGTGGGGGAGGCGATGTGTGTTTGTCAGGAGAATGCACAGGAAACGCAGCTAATCCAAAGTTGGGAATACCCGGATCTTGCTTTGTACTTCAGCTATTTCTGGCTGCTGAATGACCTCCCAAGGCCATAGGAAGCTCCAGCTTGTGAAAATGGCTTTAAGGAGTCCCTGTTGTTATACTAATAATACACTATCAGCCATTGAAACAATACGTAACACGTCACACAAAATAAATAGCAATATAATAGGAAATATTATCTAACCAGCCAGTACAAATCTTCCAATAGTCCCAGACTGAAAGATCGACAAGTGCAGTGAACCCTTGTTTTCTTTTCCTTTTCCATGTTCCTGAACTGCTAGAAACATCCCGGGCGTGTCTTGGGATCTAGCAATCATAGAGAGAATTTGTGGAAAACTCAGGGGATTTCTTTCACGAGTCTGGTTCTCTGTGGAGACTGTTCCCAGTGTCGGAGTAGCTCTCACCACAGGGAATGGCCAGTGCCCTGGAACGTACACCGCGACTTCTGACAGGAGGGATCCACATCATGGCAGGCTCAGGGCTTCACAGACTCAGCTGCTCCCAAGCTTTTCACTCTATGTTAAAATCTCTTTCTGCTTTTGTTAATATTTATTAATGAGAAGCCCGAGTTGCAATTTGCAACTGTAAGAGCTTTATATTAAACAGATACTCCAGTAAGGTTGGGAAGGGACTGTGATCCAGTTTAGGCTGCTAGTACCAGCTTTCCCCTCCCCAGAGGTGAAGTTCCCCCCAGAACATTGCAGGTAATGTTAAACTCCATCTCAAGCCCCTCAAGGTGCTGGTGACCCCTCCCATTCCTGTCTCCTGCCATAACAAAAATATACAGAAAATCCTTCTTGTGGCAGAAATGCCCTGTCAGTTCCCAGCAGATTAATTCTGCTTCCCAGACTCTGTGGGAAGTCTCTCAGTCACAGTCTACTCTTGCAGAAGCTCCTCAACACTCCTTCTCCATGGGAAGCTGCTCCTGATGTACTGACAGGAGCTCAGCATGTTTTAACAGGAACGTCCGACCTTCACAGCGATCAGTTCTAGGCCACTCAATGGTAAGGATTTCATCCAGGTGTTTTCACACGGTCACATTTCCTCTGAATTAGCCAGGAGCACGAGACAGCAGTATAACCTGCTCCAGGTTATGCCAGCTGCAGGAAGCCAAGTGCAGTTCTAGCTGGCTGCTGAAGGCTGCTTTCTCAAAGCAAGCTGAGTCTTGTGGAGAGACCTTAAAAGTACAACCCTCTGAGTCACTGGACTGGGCAGACCCAGGCCCTTGTGCAAAGGAAGGCTGCCAGTGTAGTTCATGAGGGCTGTCTGCGTGTGGGAGAGAGGAAAGCAGGAGAACCTCTGCCAGAGAGTACTCCAGAGGCAGGCAGCCTGAAAGAGCAGTACTTGTTGCACGGATCTGAGGAAGGGCAGCGTCCCAGAGGATGTGTCCGCACTGCTTGTCACAGCTCTGCACCAGAGAGCTCAGACCCCACTCTGAGGCTGCTCAGAAGGCTCCAGCTGGCACAGGAGGTGCTGGCCCCCCTGCCAGGCATACATTGTCTCGGGGCTTGGCCACCCTGGCAGCCCTCCTCTCGTGCTGCCTGTGTGAGCTGTGTGGCTGCTCACCCTGCTTCATGTTGCAGACATAACCAGAGAAAGCTGTTGGATGGCCTGGCAACGTTGGATGGATGGGGACAACTAAAGCAGACCAGACCTGTGCAGAATCCAACCTCTCCTCTGTGGTCTTTGCAAAGATGGCATCAAAGAGGTACCTGATCTCAGTTTTCCCCTCAGAGTGAGGATGTTAGCTCCTCACTGTGTTAAAAAAAAAAAAAAAAGCAGAGAGAGATAAATCTGAGCACTGGGTCAGAGAAAGCAAATTTGTAAACACCCTGTCTGGGAGGGGGGTGTGAATGTTTGGGTTTGTTTGGGGGGAGGGATGGATTTTTTTAGCGTGGAGTGTTTGTCTCCAGTCTGTTTTACAGTGTGGGTATAAGGAGGAGTAGGAGGAGGGAGGTGGTAAATTTGCTAACAAATGGTGAAAGAGGAGACTGGTGTGTAAGTTGTGAGCACAGATGTGGCTGGAGAGCAGGGGAAATATAAAGAGCCTTTGGCTGGATAACGATGTGGAGCCAGCCAGTGCTCATTGGTTTTCTGTGAAATCAGTGACTGACCTACCAATTTCATATATATCTTAATAAAATAAGAGAAAAAATAGACTCCTACCGGCATCAATATGCTGTTCAGGCTTGTATTACAACCTGGATTTTATTCCTTTGTTGTTATCTTGCTCTTTGTAGCTTCAGTGAACACAACAGGAAATCGCTAGTTGATAACACGACTGCCTTGGGCTCTGATTTCACAGATTTCTTTCATAAAAATAAGCAAGACAGCCCCTGGTCGGCATCTGTATTAGGAACATCAAAGAAGAATGGAGGCTGAGCGTGTGTGTGTTTGTGTGTGTGTGTACTTGGCTGTTTATCCTCTCTGAGCATTGAGCTGCAGGTGCAGTTTTAGATCTTTTATACCTTTTTCAAGTTGTGGTTACACTGCTTGTTCTTTCCCACCCCACCAATTTCTTGCTTATTTATTTTTGAGAAAAGGCTAACAAAACCACAGAAGGTGGTACAAGTGATGTGAGCTGGATCAAAGAATCTGCAGGCAAATATTTTACTTTCCTTTAAGATTAGATTAGGTTAGATTAGATTAAACATGTACTTCCCCAAATTTTGGCATGGATTAAATTTATTACAGATACAGATCTTCAGTGGGGAGAGGACTTCTCAGGCTGGGATTTAAAAGCATCCTCAGTCAGCTGCTTTTTCCAGCCTTTTTCCTTTGTTACCCATAAACCCCAGCAGCTGAGTCTTCCAGAACCTGAAGGAGTTGAAATGCTAAGGGAAATAATCTTACTTTATGCTTCAAAATCCCATTAATTCTGGGCTTTACAAATTCACAACCTTACAAAGCCATGTGAAGGGAACACAGAAATTCACCGGCCAATATACACTGACCGCTAAGAATACGCCACTAAGACTCCACTCCTGCAGAGAAAGACAAAGTAAACATTCTCAATGCTACTCCACGTACACTTTGGCTCTTTTTCATCTAAAATGGTTAGTTTTAGGTTTCATTTCAAAGGATCTCACAACCCATTCTTGTGAAAGGTTTGTGCTGATTTTGTATAGCGTGAAAAGATGGAGGTAGCCCAAATCAGTTAGGGGGACGTGCAGAGTGCTCTGCTATGCTCATTAAACTGGGCACAAATCCTGCATTTTGATTTGGCCACATACAGTCTTGCATGTCTTGGAATAAAGAATGGATGAAAGAAGATGGGGCACTGCTAGAGCACAGAGGCGTTGAAGGAGATTTGGGTCCTGGTGGATGATCACGAGTTCCCAAAGAAAGGTTTAATCAAAAATGACACAGAAATGTCTGAAGGACCAGAAAAACACATCTTCCTGTGAGAGCACCCAGGTGCTCAACCTGTCTCTTGGTTACTCCTGAAGTTTGGGGTGCTGTGGCTGAGGGTGGGTATAGGAATAGTTAGACAACAATGCTCAGCACCACAAGGCAAGCGAAAATACAACTGTCCTGGGGTGCCCTTGAGCTCAGGGTCCCATGGGGATCCCTGCCCTGGGTAGCAGATGGCTGCTTGGTGTCCCTGCTCCCAGATCTGCTGGAGCCCTGGCAGCACTGTGTAGAGGACCTGGGCTGGGAGCCCTGTCGCTGTCCTCGCTGCAGATGCATCAAATGCAGATGCTGCTGTGGAGGATTATGAAATGAAGGCAAGGTGGCCACCCTGGGCTTGGAGGGAAGGAGGCTTACAGGGCTTTCTCCTGCAGGAGCATTTCCATCACACGGGGGGGACAGAGCTGCCAGAGGATGTGATGACAAAATGGAGGTCCCTGTCCAAGGACTAACAAACTGTGGGGATTAAAGCTAGCAGGGATAGAGAACGCTGCCTATATAAGCCCTAGCAATGCTCCAGGTCATGCCCCAGCTGTGGCAGCCAGTGCCTTGAGCCATCCTATACGCATCTCAAATTAAAACAAAAGTGTAGCAGAGTATTCTGCTGTCTTCTCCTGTTTGCAGTCACCCATTAAAATGAGCAAGTCCTGTGAACTTTGGGGAGACACCACAGTTCCAAATAGCAAGGCTGGAGGTCCCCAGATCCTCCTGTGCGCGGTCCTGGCTGCTGCATTTGAGGCTGAGTGAAAGCTACGAAGGAGGGGAGGAAAGTGCCCTTCTCTGAGAGCAACATGGTCAGCTGGAGAAGCCCAGAGAGTGCAGAGGCAAGGAGAGGGTCATGGCCAGCAGGAGCAGAGCCTGGGAGCTATTCTCAGCAGTTCCAGGCCCGAGACAGATGGGGAGGCTTTTCCTAGTGACCAGAAGGCCATCTGCCAGCCCAGGCACATCACCATCACTGTAATCAAAATGCTCCCAGGCACAGCAGAGTAAGATGATGGGTAGCAGAGCAGCCCGAGCAAAAAGCAGCCACTGATGAGCACTAGACTCTAACACACACTAAGGTGAGCAAGGCCCATGGTAGAGGTCTGCCAATTAATAGCTGAACAGCAATAACAGTTACAAATTTGATCTAGCACATTCCAAAGAAATAGGTCACTATCTTGAACCCTTCAAGACCCATGTTGGGTGCCAAAAAGGACCGTTGAAGTTTAACCCCAACTGGCACCAAAGCCCCACTCAGCTGCTCACTCGCTCACGCCAGTGGGATGGGGAAAGAATCAGAAAAGTGAGAAAACTCATAGGTTGAGATAAAGAAGTCAGTTTAATAGGGAAAACAAAAGCTGCACACACAAGCAAAGCAAACCAAGGAACTCATTCACCACTTCCCATCGGCAGGCAGGTGCTCAGCCATCTCCAGGGAAGCCAGGCTCTGCCACAGGTAATGATTACTTGGGAAGACAAACACCACCACTCCACGTTCCCACCCCAGTCCTTCTCCTTCCCCCATCCTCCTCCTTCCCCCAGATTTACATGCTGAACATGGCACCATGTGGTATGGAATAGCCCCCTGGTCAGCCAGGGTCGGTCCCCTCCCAGCTTCTTCTGCACCCCTGGCCAGCTCGCTGGTGGGGTGGGGTGAGGAGCAGAAAAGGCCTTGACTCTGTGCAAGGGCTGCTCAGCAGGAAGGAAAACATCCCTGTTGTATCAACATTGTCTCCATCACAAAGCAAGCCATAGCTTCCTGCTAGCTACTGGGAATAAAATTAACTCTACCCCAGCCAAAACCAGCACAACCTGGCAGCAACCAGATGGTCTGTAAAGGCTGTGCAGATTTGCACCACAGCAGAAGACCGAAGTGGAAATGATCCTAAAGCAACGAGAGTTGCAGGTGAGTCTTGGCTGTTCATTGAACTCTGCTTTGGAGATTGTTGCAACTGTAGCTTGTGCTCAGATGTAATGGAGCTTCGGGCATTTAGCCAAACCGTTTTGGGGTGCTGTTTGTAAAGAAGAGGTATGGTAGAGCCACTGGCCCAGAGCAACCCAGTTTCCTGCTGAGGGCGTTTTCTGCTCTATCCACTCCTTGGTTCATGCTGCTTCATCTGTGCTTCTCACTAGCAGCCCTGCTTCCATTTCTGGTATGTGACTAGAGTCTAGCACCTGTGGGATGTAATAAATCTTCCCACGAGCTTACTGATAGCCCAGAAGGACTACTCTGCCTCCTCCCACCTTTTCCCTACCTTCCCTACAAGCACACATGTGTAGCAGGGATATTGGGTGTGTGCTGAAATTAAATGTGCTGCTGACTTTGTACAAACTCCTGTAGACCAGGGATTGTTTGATGCATGAAGGAACTCCCTCCTAGTCGGAAAAGTGCTGTGAAATACACTCTGCTTCTCACTGCTGTTACCATACCTAGTGATGAAGCAAGGATTGCAAAGCACTGCAGAGCTGGATGTTCTGGGATGCTGATAAAACTCACACCTGGAAGGTTGCTCACATCAGAAAGGCCTCTCAGTATTTTATCTGTCCTCTTCTTTGGCCCTACTTCTACTCCTTGGTGTCCTCCAGGGAGAGCTCCTAGATGAGGCGGGGTTAGACCACATTGTGTCTGCCAAGTGGGACATTTGCTCGAGAGGACGTCCGTGATTTCTGATTAACCAACACCAAAACTGTGATGAGCACTATCTTCTCTGTTGCCAGCTGCCTTCTCCAGATCCTGTCTTCATTCCTAGGTGATGGTGGATGATGAAGTCAGTCCTGACATTTTTTCCTGTTCTAAGCCTGCCTGAGCCTCTGCCTTTAAATGTTGGTCCTGATGCCTTCTCCAAGCAGCAGTAACACCATTTTGGAGCATGTCCAGAGTCCAGATCACAGATCTGTAATATTTCTTTGGTAAGACATGATGTCACGGTTGATGTCTCCAATCCCATGGCAGGTCTCTAAAATTCTTGTTTAAAAATATTTTTTTAAAACCAGATAAAATACAGAAAATTCTATAGAAATTCAGAGGAAGCAAAAAGGAAAGCAACACTGTTCTCTTCTCTTTGAAAGGGGGTTGATCAGGTTTTTTTCACCTCCTGATTATGCTTTCTGAAGGATAAGTCTGAGAAAGCTGAGAGAAAAGGTATAGCAGTTACTGGATCCAGATACATGCACATGCACATATGTAAAACACTTTATGCAGTAATCTGGAAGATACAAACAATGTTCTTCTCTTTTTCCCTTCCAGGGGAAAGTCTGAAGGGAAAAATGTTGTGAGCTATTGCCAAGTTGGTAAAGACAAAAGAATACTTCCCTAATACTGATGTGTTTTTCTATCTAGCAGCTGGAGGTACTGTACTTTATGGCAAGGAATAAAGAAATTCTTTAGTAATACATAAAGGAAAATAATACAGTGCACAAACTACGCAGCATTTCATTATTTCTTAATCTGTTTCATGACCATAGGGGTTTAGAGGTTAGAAAAGGAGAAGGCGTTTGAGAAGCTCCAGCTTACAAAGTCTGGAATTAACATGTAGCCAAAAAGCAATGAAGTATAAACCTTTATTACTTGGAGATGGTGAGAGTCTATTTGCCCAAATGAAACAGATGCTTCCTGGTTTTCAGCATCTGAGGGGCCTTTCAAACCATGAAGCAACAATTCAAAGATGGCTGTTATGCCTTCAAGAGCCTTTTTTGTATGTGGATGAACCTGTTATTTTTGGGGTGTACTTAACAGACAGCTGCATTTCTGTGTGTATTGTAAGTACTTCTTAGTGAATCACCTGCAGCTACACATTTGAGCCCTGTTTGAAAAAGTAGCTATTTATATATTCATGAAATATACTTGCACGTTAAAAGCTCATGTCAAACTGGTAATAAAAATAGAGTAACAGGTTGTTTCACTTAGGATTTAAAAATAGATTATCAAACCACTGTTTTGTAAAATATTTGCATACGTTCTTAATTTTAAATCGTGTGAGGGCTGCATTTAATATTTTGGGCGACGCGCAGAATTTCTACTGACTTTTCTGCGAGTGATGTATACAACAAAGATGCCCCTGTCTCAGCAGTTTGGCTCAGATGAGGAGGAAGCTTTTGAAGTGAACCTCCTGACAGCCTCCATCTGCTGCACTTGGGTCTGGGAAGGTGTGAAGTGAATTTCTTTCACGTGAGCTAAGCCAGGACACGTTCTCTAGGACAGCACACAATGCACTCCAACCACTAAGGAGCATTCAGGCTTTGTGGAAGTGAAGCTGCCTTAAAGTGTACAGGATAGGTGCTGGCTGTCCAGCACTGGCCTGGCACTCTGCTCCTCTACACTGTAGTGCTTTCTAAGGTAGATATTGGCTTCAAGGCCAAATTTATCCCAGAAGTTGGGCTAAATAGCCTGGAAAATTGTTTGTAGTTTCCCCTAAAGGTTAATAGAGCTGGTGGCGGGGACATAAAGAAATTGGAAAAAATATTTACACAGAAGTTTGGGCTTTTTGTTTGAATCATAGAACAGAATCATAGAATGTTAGGGGTTGGAAGGGACCTAGAAAGATCATCTAGTCCTTACCCAGCAGAGAGGAGGGGTAAGACACGCACACACTGCCTTTTCCCCTCTGAAGCCTCATCTGTAACAGAAATTTGACAAACTTTCAGCTGACTGGTTGCTGGAGAGTTGGTGTGAAGCCAGCACTTCTAACAGAGTGCTCAAATGCTACGAGTTCGCACAGTGATCCTCGTTCTGCCTTATTAGTTTAGCACGACACCGCTCATGTTTCTGGGACAGTGAACCAACTTTCAGGATTCCCAGTGTTACATCTCTAACACTGCTCTGGTATTTTCTTTCGAGGTACGGAGGTCAAATCAGCTGAATACTGCTATATGAGGGACATCCTGCTAAACAAGCCATCAGTTTTTGTTTTAATGATGCTCAGATTTGGCAAATAGGTTCTACTGTAGGCATTGCAGGTAGTGGTGTCCTGGTAGTTTTATTAACCTACTTTAGATAGCCTCTAACAGCCTTTTTGTTTTGCTGTGTTCAGTTTTCAAGCACAGTGCTTTATCTCCCACTTTTGTCTGCTTTGCTGTTCTTCCTTTTATTGCTCCAGATCATAACCTTCAAATCTTGTGAGGCAGGACAACTGTTGATTATTTGTCTCTGTGTTCTCCATGCAGCCACTATGAAGCATAATAAGTATATCTCCTGATGAACCTCAAAAAGCAATAATTATCTTCTTATAAACAGATCTTAAAACCCACCCCTTCAAGTGCAAACACTTTCTTCATGCTTTCTTCTTTTTCCAACTCTAGAAAAAAGAAGATGCTACTTTAGAGATAGTATGAAATTAATCTTCCCTGTAGTTGTTATTATCACTGATGTAACTGCAATGAGTTTTATGTATTAGTTCCTATGCAGCCAATGCTTGCATAGGTTTAACACGCCAAGCTTATTACAGTTCCTTTTCTTAATGCTGCTTGTTTTGTACCATTTAGGACTAGAAATTGCTACGAGCTCATTGGTATGTGTTATGCTCTCTTTGATCTTACTGAACACAAGGAACAAAGAAATATGGCAGTTCCTCCTGCTTACGGGTGGGTATCTGCAGCCCAGACTTGGAGATGTGTGGGGTGCCCCTCACGGTCAGTGCAGACAACGGCACCTCCAATAGTGTCCCACCCCCCCCTGGAGCAGGCTTCTACTGCTGGCTGGGTGAATCCCACCCCGAACTAGTGTTTGCAGGTCTCACTGATCACAAGAGGAGCCTAGAAGCCTAGCCCCGCGTGCACACCTTCTCTGTCTGCATCTAATGCCAGGTGAGATATTTCCATCCAAGGAGTTTCAGCTGCTTTGAAATTGCAGCTGCTCAGATGGTCAGGCACTAGATTGGAACTGGATTGCCAATCCAACTGTGAAATTTGTTTCCCTAGATGAACCCCTTACAGACTGTAGGAGGGAGGGCTCCTTCTTGAGATGGTCCTTCACTTCCCCACAACTGATCCCCAGAGGTTCCCAGGCAAGACAGCTTTGCACAGCAGGTAAGTGGCCCACAGTCTTCGTATACTCTCCTTCATCATGAAATGCATGGTGCTGCAGAAAAACTCATGTTAATTAAAACACCGGAAAAGCAATCACAAGGATAAAGTAGTTTATGCTACTTATGCTATGAAGGTTTTGTCAACAAACAGAAGGGACAGAATGACTGTGAGGAACAGAAGGATTATGGGTGAGGGTGGATTTATGAGAAAGGAAAAGGAGCTATGGTTTTCCTGCTAGTACTGCTGAGAACAGTACAGCTGGTCACACAGGAGTCGTTTCATAGCTTTTCCTCTCTCCCCCAAAGTGTGGCTCTTCTTCCAGCCTTGCCTGGTCTGGGGAACCCAGCACATCATCCATTAGTTTTAGAGTCATTGCTGGTTTTTTAAGTTGCTCTGAAAAAGAGTTTTTAAATAAAATTTCTCCGAAGAAGTGAAGAACAGGGCTAATAAAAAAAATTGGGAGATACTTGCATCCTGTATGTACGACAGCAGTGACCTCCTAACTACTTTGGCTCAGCTAAGTGATCTATGAGACCACTGCAGGTTACCAATTAAAGGTTAGCTCTAAAATTCTGTGTGATAACTGGTTCTTTAATCTTACTCTGAGAACCAGCCAAAAATAGGCAAGCGATCAGTCTTACTGATGTTGCCTAACAAGTTTCTCTTTCCCTGTTGCTTCAGAACTGCAGCAGATGCTACAGATAGGAATACTAAGATACTTTAACTACATAGTTGAAGCTGTAGGAAAACCAAGGAGCTAGGACTGGTTTTTTATAGAGATACACTGCTCATGAAAAAAGCAGCCAAGCACAGGCAATCGGAAGCAGTATTTCCAAGGATATTTTTGCTGTTTATTGCATTAAATACACATACAGGGCTGCGTTATCTGCTGGGCTTTTTCTGCTCAAGTAAGCTTGAGCTGTGGAGGAACCAGTGGACCTTCCTTGGGAGCAGCAGGCTGCTGTGTAGGATGCACCCCACCCTGGGTACTTTTAGGACAGTGGGAGCTGCTGACTACAACAGTCAGACTTTAAATTTCAGGATTTAAATTTCATAGGTATTTGTAATATTTACAGCACTTCTGTTAAAATCAGCTAAAGCGTAAGGATGGGAAAAGCCTGGGCAATACAAAAATTCAGAGGAAATAATTACAGATGCAGGAAAAATTAGTGAAGAAACCCTAAGGAGAGAGTGACTGAAGCAATCTCTGAGAGACAGTATCTGGGGACTCTCCTTCCTGTGGCGATGACTTTACTGCATCCCTGTGCATCACTGAACCTTCCCAAAGAGCTAAAGCACCCCAGGCACTGCTATGTGAAAAAAATAATCCAACAAAACACCCCTGCAGCCTGCAGCTGAGAGCTGAGCAGCCGCTCTGCCTGCTAGTGACACCACAGAGCAGCTTGCAGACAGCAAATAGAGCTGGGGACAACTGGCAGAGAGCACAGCTGGCAGAAGCAGCTAAGAGCCAGTCCAGCGGCCAGGGGGTGGCGAGAAGCCAAGTGGAGTTGCTAAGTTCAGCTTAGAGCACAAGGTCCTTTCTGGCTTCTCTCTGCTGAAGCAGAGTGGTGACACATTAAGCTGATACTGCACCAGGCAAGCTCTGTCTTTTGGGACAACAGCTTGACCCCTGATCAGGTGGATTATATGATCAAAAGTGGGGGATGATTAAAGGAGGAGGGTTGTGGCTGATATTTAATTTGCTCCCTAGGGTGTACCAGGTCAGGACTGAAGCCAGTATGTTCTGAGGGAGGGTAGTTTTGTTTGCTGTAAGTCCTTTCTCACTCAACGCCTTACAAGTTTCTATCACTTAAACTCATGTGTGCAAAATATTGTTTGCCAATGGGAAAAAAAAATAAATAAATCGTAGGTGTATTAATTTAATTCCCCTGAGTTTCAGGCTGACACTCAAGTCTCCTGCTCTGTATTTTCTAAAGCCCCTTGGAAACAGCAGCCACTGGCCAGTCCGTGCTTGGGGAAAGGCCTACAACTCACGTTCTCCTATTCTACACACTATAAGCTCTTTACAGATATTATCCACCTCGTCTCCAACCCTGTGTTGGACACGCTGCTCTCTGAGACAGAGCTCTGTGTATTACGTGTATGATCTATAGCTGTGTGTCTCATAGACATGTGTTTGCACTGAACTACATTGCACTATTATTCCAGGGAACCCAGTTTATCATGAAATTCCAAACACTTGATAGAACTGTTTTTTTTTCCTTATTAATGGTGTCCATTATGTTTCATCTGTGCAGTTTCCCAGTAAATGATAAATACATCGAACAGAACTGATCCCGCAACATGCCATTATATAAATGCTCTCTAGAATTGCTTTCTGAGTCATAATCTTTTTAGCATGTGCTGCATTCATTTTGTATAGTGTTAATTTTTAATCAGCACATCATTTGATGAGAAATTATATCAAATCCTTTAGTAAAATCTAGAAGTATTGCATTGCATTGTCTCCGTTCGCTGATTTTATCAATAGAAGTGATTATCTGGCAGTATTTGTTTTCTGTGTGCTCTCTGTTGCCCATCTCTGCAGTTATCTTTAAGATCCATGTGTTGAACCTTAGGCTAATTTGATCTCTTTGAGGCAGCAACAATTCCTGTGTTAAGACAGTGGGGAGGACAAAGGGAATTCAGAGAACTACTACTACTAACTGTATGCCGACTGTTCTTCAGCTCTCTGCTGGGATCTGGTTGTTTCACGTTTCTTACATTACTTTAGTCAGGACAGAATTTGCAGTACCAAGTCCAAGAAAGGACTTTGGGACCTACAAGTTACATCTTGAAGTGTCCATGTTACAGGATTCTCCCTCTAAGAATTCTAAAGCCTGTGTTAGCAGTCTACACTTCTTAAATGGAGTGTATATACATACAGACACCTGGAAAAGAGAGCTATTTAGAACTACCCTCTAAGAAACATTGCAAACAAGGCTGTCTTTGAGATCCCACCACTCTCCATAAACCATGAAGAGCACTCTCCTGTCTTCCGTGTACAGGTGCAGTGATCTGAGCACTGAGAGACCCTTTTCCTTCCCCAGTCTGGAAGTGCAAATCCACATCTTATGTTGCAGGCCCGTGCTGCACCATCAAGCTGCCATGAGAGAGGCAAGCGGTGGCTGTGTGTTGAAACTCTTCTGTTTGGAAAAGGGATGCAAGATTCTCAGAGAAGCAGGGGTCTTAGAGTCAGGTCCACTCCCCAGAAGGAAATGTTACTCTAAAAAGTAATGGCCAAGATGGATGTGAAAGAAGGATCTCGTGTAGCCCAGCGGCCCAATACTGCTACTGCCAGTATTCATGGGCTGGTGCTTGGAATTAGGTACGCTGCAAGGCTAACTGGACTGAGGGTTAGGATTAGCACATCTTCAGCAAATACATAGAAGGAATTTATGCTTGTGCTAAGAACCCAAGCTTGTTCTTCATAAAGATTAATCCTGAAGTGTGTATAATATTTTTTTCCAAATGGCTTTTAAGAAAGTAGAAAAATTTAAAAGTACAAACTTTTTAAGTGCCTTGTGCTTTTAAAGGGTTATTTATATTTCTTGGGTAGCACACAAACTGGACTAAAATATGTGTTGTAATCAAACTTCTAAATTTACTACATAACTCCCCATAGCTGTGCCAATTGAATCGCTACGCAAAGATAACACCGAAGCTGTAGATGGCAAAGGACCTGAAATCAGCCTTTAGAGTGCAATATTAATTTGTACTGAATTATCTGTTAAACTCAAGAAGGTTAATTAGTTCATTGTTCATTTCTGTTCTGTTTAGTTCCTATCAGGATGAATTTGGCCTAGGTTGTTTAATTTTCTGCAATGATTTAGATATCCAATATATTTAAGAATCTTTCTATTTTTTCTTTTAGTCCCGTAAAGTAAGATTTACTGTTTTTAAAACTATTGAACTAGCAAATTCTCTGTGTGTGTGTTTATAGTTAAATTCTAAATCAAATACATAAATATGAAATGTGAAACCAGTATTCAAACATGTCCCTTTTTAAAAATGTATTTATTTCCTGAGCTTTGTGTTTGCCTCTGAGGAGAATTCAGATTGCAATCTATATGACTATTTTAGAATCTGCCATTTATTTTTGCTTTACATTAGTTTTAGAAAGTTTTGGTGGATTTGTGGGGGATTTTTTTGTTTGTTTTGGTTTAGTTTGTTTTTGGTTTGGTTTGGTTGTTTCTTTTGGGGTTTGTTTGTTTCTTTTGGGGTTTGTTTCTTTTTGGTTTGTTTGTTTCCTTTTGGGTTTGTTTGTTTGTTTTGGGGTTTGTTTCTTTTTGGTTTGTTTGTTTCTTTTTGGGTTTGTTTGTTTGTTTTGGGGTTTGTTTCTTTTTTGTTTGTTTGTTTCTTTTTGGGTTTGTTTCTTTCTTTTGGGGTTTGTTTCTTTTTGGGTTTGTTTGTTTCTTTTGGGGTTTGTTTTGTTTCTTTTGGGGTTTGTTTGTTTCTTGGGGGTTTGTTTGTTTCTTTTGGGGTTTGTTTCTTTTGGGGTGGGTTTGTTTCTTTTTGGTTTGTTTGTTTCTTTTTTGTTTGTTTCTTTTTGGGTTTGTTTCTTTCTTTTGGGTTTGTTTGTTTCTTTTTGGGTTTTGTTTGTTTCTTTTGGATTTGTTTGGTTTTTTGTTTGTTTTTAGTTTTGTTTTCGTTTGTTTGTGGGTTTTAGTTTAGTTCTGTTTTTTGTTGTTGTTGTTTTGTTCCCCCCCCCCAAAAGAAACCAAACAAGTGTTCGTGAATTTACTTTCTCAGCTTTGACAAATACTGGTTGCACTGGCAGCTAGCCAGCATCTTTTATTTCAGAGCAACTTTAACACAACTGTGCTATGGTTACCCAAATAGTAAGATAATTTTCTTGGAATCCTTGTTACTGTAACTCTGGAATGTACACTTCTGGTATCTGGCAATTGCCCAATATGAGTTGGTTCGTTGGTTATTTTTGATGATGAATATTTTATTCCACACTTAATGTGTATGAAGTCACTTCAGGAAAAAACAAAAACAAAAACAAAAAAAACCCCCAAAACTATTTTTATCAGAATGCAAGACCTTTCTGAAAAGAACAAGAAACAAAAGGTTCTCATTTATCAGTGATACAGAACTAGAAGCCCTGACAGCCATCAGCACAGTTCAGTCTATGGTACTCATACAGTTTAATCTTTCATACTCTGTTGAGAAACAGAACCTAATTTACCTCCCATTTGAGAAATATTGTGCAATTCTAAGTGGTATTTTAAAACCAAAAATAAGTAATGGATCAGGTCTCATTTGAATAATTTGGGGATTTGAATAAGTACATCGAGACAGCAGAACGTGACATGGGAAAAAATGCAAATTTCCTACTTGTACTTTTCATACCAGCAAAGAAATGGTACAATGAAGCCTCCACACTCAGCAACTGCTAAGTGTGGGCTTCCACCTAAGTCAGGCAGACTGCTGCTGCCCAACAACACAGCTCTGAATGCGAGCATACGGTTAAACGCACTCCTGCATTAGTGCCACGGCCGTTCTGGAAGATAGTCAAACTCATTACATTATTTGGGCTACACATTTTCAGCCTCATTAAAACCCTAATTGCTTGAATGTTGCCATGAAATGAGGAAAATCTGATGGACAGTGTTCCCGAAAGGCAATCCACATGCTGTCAACTGATTAAGGTATTTGAATGTCATGAGGAAAAAAAAAATATATAAAATTAATCAATGATAGAATAAATAAAAATGGAAAAAAGAAGAAATATTTTTTAACAATTTGCTTCTCCACTCTCTGAAGTTCTCCTTTCTAGGTATTTTAGTGAGTTATTAAATGTCATTACTATAAGTCTTTTTTGAGCTGCCTTTTTGATAGTTCATCAGCAACACAACATCAGCCTGTATCATATATTAACGCCTAGTAACCGAGACTGTGAGTGTCATTATAAAATGCAAGCAAGTGCTAAAAGTAGGAAAATTTAGTTCATAGATACAAATGAGTTGTGAGTGATTAAAATCAGCTTCTCAGAGAGTTAGCGTATTCCCTTTGTAGCTTGCTTCTGCTAAATGGGCAGAAAAATGAGACTTTACTCCACGGTAACTGTAATTCTTCAAAACATCTCCTGTACAGGGACCTCACTCCAGCTGCAGAGTTCTCCCAGCTGTGTATGTGACAGCCAGGCTGCCACTCCACACCGAGGGGCAGAGCAACCCAGACCACTGCACAGCTCCTTCCCGGCCCAGAAACCTGGTGTCTGCACACTGGGAGAAAACTGGGGGCTCTGTAGAACTCAGCCATACAGGTAGCTCAGAAAATTATATTTCCTCCAAAATTATCAACTTTAAGTATCTAAACAAAAGGATCTTCCTGCTGGAGGTCTTTCCTGGAGATGAAATTCAAAGTGATTTAATGGATTACAGTTTCCTTTGCCAGAGTGAGCATCTCACCTTAAAGCTCCTATTGAGGAGTAACGACTGATGGCTGTGGGAGCAGAGAGTTTTTAATAGTATGCCTACCACTTCAGTTACTGTTGCTTGAGTGCTTGAGGCTGAGACATAACATCAACTGCAGAAGGCAAATCAACATAGGTGGTACTGACAGGGTCTGTTATCCACTCAGAACATCTTTCAGCTGGAACACAGAGCGTGTTTTATATCTTCTCACAATTCAACAAATCTTTCCAGACACAATTCCTTATCTTCCCAGAATATAAGACAATACAACCTTATCCTGTGGAAGAGGCTTGTGCTTTCTGGTTTCCTGTCTAACAGTGGGTTACCAAATACGACAGAGCTTTCAGGAGCTGTGAAGTTTTTCCTGTGTGAAAGTAGTGCCATGTTCTCTTTAGGCCCAAAGAGCATTTGTTGGTTTCTTCTGCAAAACAAGCGTAATCTCGGGGGAAAAGAAAGGATCAAGACATTAAGAAAGTAACTAATATAAAAATCAAACACAGCTTTCAAAACAAACTTGGGGCAGAGCTTCACTGTAAGCCTGACTGCATGAAAGATAGTACATGGTGAGGGGACCTGGCAACATGCTGGGATTTAACTTATCTTTGAAGGAATACAAAAACACTCGCTGCTTTTTTTCGAAACGATGAAGCAGTAGACATGGTAAAGGCCCATATGGTGACAGGTTTTTACAAATCCCACTGGCTTGGCTTACACTGAGAAATTTGTGAAAGAAACTGTTAAAATGCAATTGACAGAAAGGTTTGGGTTTACTTCTTGCTGGCTATTTATAATATATAGTGTTACCCTGACTCCACTGGGATCCTTCTGGCAAGCTGAAATGATAGATACAGAACTATATCTATCTCATCCAGATTATACATGTATGTGAGTTCGAGTACATGACTATTGACAGGCACCATCCAACACTCACCCAGATTAGTCCAGGTTACCACCATGGACACATTCAGACACATCTGACCGAATATTTACAGGTAGGTAATAGATCAGCAACTGGTGCTCCCTGAAGGAATCCGTGGTGGAGTCTATTCTCAAAGATTAAATCCACACCTATTTTGGCAGAGATACTGGTTTCTGCCATGCCTTGAAAGTGTGGTCTGATGTCTCCTCTGTGTTACTGGGGAATACATGAAGTCACATGCACTAGTGGCTGACAGAGAAGAATTGCTCAAATGTAGCAGTTTGCCTGTTGCTGTCCGTGTGTTAACAATTGCTTTAACGTGGTTTGGGTTTTTTTTTTTAATTTCCTAAAAGAACTGAGTTTGACCTTAGTTGCAATGAAGAAAACAACTGGAGCCTCAACAGGCTGTGGGAGCTGGGATTGTTCAGTCTTGAAAAGAGAAGACTTTGGGGGGACCTAAGAGCTGCCTTCCAATACCTGAAAGGAACCTACAGGAAGGCTGGGGAGGGACTTTTTACAAGAGCA
>JANHGN010015114.1:0-10562 GCA_024605025.1 Megaceryle maxima | reverse complement strand
GGATGATATGGTCCTGCTCTGGCAGGGGGGTGGACTCGAAGATCTCCAGGGTCCCTTCCAACCCCTGACACCCTGTGGTACTGTGATACTATTTGTCCCAGCCAATTACAGTGCCTATTAGCCAATACAGAGGATATTTGCTATATAATCAAGTTGCGTTTATCTCACTTGCAAGGATTCCTGAAAGATACCAAAACAGAAGTGACTGATTGCAGAAAGGGTTACAAAATATTCTGTCTATATGAAAACCTGCAGGTCATCATTAACCATTCTTATTCAGCTGCTAAATTCCAGTCTGGTGATTTAATTAATCATCCTGAAATAACTCAGAACAGAAAACATCACCCAATGGCAATTTCTGAGGCCATGCACATATTAGGAGGAAACTCTAAGGGCTGCATGACATTAAACATCAGAAGAAATGTGAAGAGTGGTGTTTTCTGGCCGTTTCTTACTGAGTCACTTTTACAGCTATTCTATCAGTCAGCCCGTATTAACTGGCAGCAAATGCAGGAATCTTGCTGCTCCTTACGCCGGTTTAGGACCGGGCAGTTATGTTAGTGGGACAATCACATCCAGCAAAGGTGTGGAACAGACAAGAATGGTCTGCACCCTCCACCATAGCTATGGTGGGGGTCACCCAGAGGCCTTGCAGCCCAGCAGAGCCCTGAAGCCAAGTCCTTCAGCAATGCCCAGATGCTCCAAGCAGCTTTCCCTTCCACAGCTGCTGGGGTCAGACAAGCAAACCCAGCTCTGCAGTGACAAGCTGTGGGGATGAACAGCAATTTTTTATACTGAGCGTGGTGAAACCCTGGTACAGGTTGCCCAGAGAGATGGTAGGTGCCCCATCCCTGGAAACAATCAGGGTCAGGCTGGCCAGGGCTCTGAGCAACCTGATCTAGCTGCAGATGTCCCTGCTCACTGCAGGGGTTGTGGGGGTGACTAGTTGACTTTTAGAGGTCCCTTCTAATCCAAACCACTCAACGATTCCATGATGACTCTGCCCGCAAGGCTGGACCCTGCACTTGAGGAGCAAAGAGCGCCAAAGGCGCAGCCCGGCCTGCGATGCCGCGCAGAGCAGGGGGGGGCCGTGGCCGCAGACATGGCTGCCGGCAGCCCGCGGGTGCCTGCTGCACAGCATCTGGTGGCCCTGGGTGTTCCGAGGGACACTCCAGAGGCCCATCTCTAGTTCTGCCAGACCGCGAGTAATGACAGATATTTAATCTCTTAAAAACCAGCTCCAGTAAGCGGGCGAGAACCAGCGGCCACACGTCAGCCCTTGGGGAGCCCCGGCCAACTACAAGTCCCAGAAGGCACCTGGCGGGTACCGTGTATCGTTCGAACCCGCCAATGAGAGCGCAGGGGGCGCGTCACGTGAGCGGGGCGCGATTTCAAACGCCCAAGCGGCCTCGCCGGGCTCCTTCGTGGTCCTGCGGTGGTGAGCGGGGTCTCGGGCTCTTGGCGGCCCCCGGACACTTCCCCGGCGGCGCAACGCCGTGTATTGTCCGTAGGTCTTCCCCTGAGCCTTGGCTGTGCCGTTGTGGTCCCGGGGTGGGGTGGGAGCTGTGCGAGCTCGCCTGTGGGGGGGGCGGCCTGGGCGGTTCTCCGCCTTTCGCGAGGCTCCTGAGCGGCTTCGCGCGCTGGGCAGCTTCTCCTCCCCTCTGTGTGTGTGTGTCTGTGGGAGGGGATCCACTCGGCTCTCGTGGGCTCTGCTTAGCTGTCGTGTGTGCGGCTGTCTGTCTGTGGGAGGGGATCCACTCGGCTCTCGTGGGCTCTGCTGAGTTGCCCCGTGAGGGACCGGTTCTGGTAGGTACGTGCTCGGCGTTATTCCCTTGGGTCTGGACTCACCGCGGGAGCATCTCCTGACCAACCCCTCAGCAAAGCCCGAGCCGGTCGTGTTGAGGTCGGGACGAGTCTGCCTTTGCTGACAGGGTCGTTATTTCGCTGGGGTTCTGTCCGCGAGGGAAAGGCGCTGCCTGCAGCACAGGACTCGTTTCCTGTGCGTGGCCCTGTTCTGCCAGCGTAGCCGTGATGCTTGTAGCAGCTCTACTTGTGTAAGAGTTCAGTTGCTGAACACAGAGTTTGAATTAAGGAAATTTCAGAAATCCTAGGCATTGCTGCTGAATTTTAAGGCTTTTTACAGGGATTGCAACAGTTTATGTATACGTGGGCTCAGGTAATTCTATAGTGTGCTCCAGGAGAGAGGATGGTGATACCTGTGACATCCCATAAACCATGTTTGTGTGGCTGACCCTGAACATAGCATGCAAGAGTCTTCAAAAGGCAATGTTCTAATTCGTGCTAATTTGGCAGTATCATAAAATCCTGTAACCTTATTGTCGTTTGTTTGTTTTAAATCTACTGCACAGCTACTTCTGTATTGTCCTGAAACTATGGAGGAAGGACAAGAAATGGCAGCACATTGCTCAAGTCGTGTGACTGAGGAAAAACAGAGTATTTCCATGAGCAATGGTAGGTGGAGAACATGTTGGGATATTCTCTACTTGGTGTATCCTTTATGATTCATATCAGTAGACCTCCTGTATCTGCTTTATATCTTGTTCTGTGTACTTTGCTTCCTTGCATGGGCTGCTCTGGCCACTCTCAGACTCTCAAGCCTCCTCCAGAGCTTGTGGAGCATGTGTAGTAGTGACATAATGTCATCAGCCTCTCTTCTAGAGACCTAATCAGAGCTCCTTCCTTGTCCTTATCTGTCAGCTGCGGATTCAGTTAATATCTAGTGTATACATTAGCTAAAAGGAAAGCTAATCTTTCTCATCATCTCCTTTTATAGCCCTGTGTGATCTCAACCAGAAAAGAACCGACTGAGAAGACAGCTGTGTTGTCATATAGCTCTAGATTCTGTATTCTCAGTTTTCTTGACTGGAGGCTGCTGATGCCCCTCCCTACAGTCAGAGCTGTTGTTCCTGTTGTGGATGCTTAGAAATTAGTGTGAAGGTGTTTCTTATTTGGGCATCTATCCCAATAATGATCATATTCACGGCTGTACCTTCAATTTCTTTGACCTAAAACATGCTTAATTATTTAAACCTGGTAGCTAAAACTTTCTTTACCATCTGATGTCAGCTTCACCCAACTGTCAAAGCATAATCTAATAATTTTTATTGCAAATTTCCACTGTGACAAAATCCTGGTTGTTTTAGTTTCAGACTTCCCTCTTCTGACTGATGAAAAGTTTGATTTTGACCTTTCACTCTCTCCAGCGAGGTAAGTGAAGGGTCTACAGGTAAATATACCTTTAAAATGGACACAAGGAAGGTGCTGAGATGACTTATTTTTATTCCTAGTGAAAACGAAGATGAAGTTTTTGTTGGACCTTTGGGACACAAGGAAAAATGTATTGCTGTCAATGTTGAAGCAAAAGAAAGTGCTGAAAAAAAGAGCGCGTCTGCTTCTGATGATAAACTCAGGTGGAGCCCGCTTACAGGGGAGAAATTTGTGGAAATTTTCAAAGAAGCTCGCTTGTTAGCACTGCAAATAGAGACTGGAAGCAAGAATGAACAGACTAAAATAAGCCAGTCAGAAGAACGGGAAAGCAAGACTGTGGAAAAATTTGTGGCAGACTCAAAGTCAAAATTGAAAATACTGAGCAGCCAAATTATAGAGAAAAGTCCCATGGCTGTTAAAAGGGAGACCTACTGTGTGCGGGACAGCCCAGCATGTCATCTGCTACCTTGTTTTCAGAAAGAATCTGAGGAAGTTTTGTCAGATGACAAAGCATGTGCTCCTTGTACTCCAAACAGAAGCCCAGTTAAAATGATGGCACTTCCTACAGAAGTGGCCAGTTCACTTCTGACACAAGAACAGAAAATGAAGAAAAGAAATACAAAGACAACTGGCAAACTGCCAATGGCAAAACCTCCATCTACTCTTGGAAAAAGCAACTTGTTGATCACTGAAAAGGTAAAGACAGCTTCTGGGCAATGTGCTTTCTTTAAATATGGTTTTTGTGTGGTTTAGGAATGTTTAAAACATCTGCAAGCTTCTGTTTTTAAAAGTGAGCGTTAATCTTCTGATGGTTTTCTACCTTACAAGATCCTCAGGCAGGAAACATGATTTTTTTTTTTTATATATATATAAAAGAGAAGTGAGGGCAGATACTGTGGTATAGTAGCCCACTAGTGTATCTGTTATGATGACATAGAGCACATGTAGGCTGATTTAATTTCCATTGTACTCTGGTTTGGGGAATACCATCATGGCTGGCCTCTGTTTCAATGCTGTTTTGTTGCTGGTAAAATTGCTGCAGTGTTTTTGGTGACTTAATGGGGAGAAATGGGTTTGTTTACTGTTAACCCTTGTCAATGGAGGTGAGGGTTGCAAAAACCCCACAATTATTTTGATGGGACAGGAACATCTTTTAGCTCTAGCTCTGTCCACAACTTGTCTCCATCATGAAAAGCCCTTGTTAATGCTATTACATTTAGGATGGCTGTGTGACCAACTGAAAACATATTCTAGGACATCACGGTAACTGATGTGTTAATGACCTTGTATGCACAGATCCCAGACTCTGGGTAGAACATCTTCTGGATTTTATTGCTCTACAATTTATGGGTTAGGCTCCAGTATGTACTGTAGGTTTTACTGGCAATGTGGTATTGGCTTCTGGGGAATCTAGAGAAAGCTGCCTATGGAAAATAGGGAATCCTTTGAATCCTTCAATAATGTGAAGGGTTATTAGGAGGTGTTCTCATGTGTTGGAGTTTTGGGTAGATACGATTGAACAAGAGCATTGACTGATAGGACAAGGGGAAATGGGTTTAAGTTGAAGGAGAATAGATTTAGATTAGATTTTAAGAAGAAATTCTTCAGCACGAGGGTGGCAAGACATTGGAATAAATTGCTCAGAGACGTTGTGGCAGCCTCCTCCCTGGAGGGGTTCAAGGCCAGGTTGGACAGAGCCTTGTGTACCCTGATCTAGTTGAGAGGTGTCCTGCCCATGACAGGGAGGTTGGATTGGATGATCTCTAAGGTCCCTTCCAACCTAGGCTGTTCTGTTCTGTTCTATAATATATCTATTAGCCATAGAGGCTCAGTGCCCTCATTTCTTCTGCCTTAGCCAATTCACAAAGCAAGTTTTACATGCAAAGACTTTGCCTCTAAAGATGTTTTGTTAATAGTGGCAGCAATTTTATGAACACCCTGGAAGCAGGCTGAGGAAAAACATGTAGGTAGAGATTAGGCAGAGAAAGAAACCATGAAGCATATTATTCCTAAAAGATTTGTAACTCTCAAATACTTTCTGCAAATCAGCTGCTATTTCTTAGAATGAAAGGCCAAGAGGTAAGTGGGCATGGCAGGGAAGGATAGAAAGAAGTAATTCCAATCGTCAAGAGTAGTTCAAGAACATGGGAAGTGACTGAAGAGGAAGAAGTAGATTTCCTCTTCTGAAATGAAGATACCTTCCTCAAGTGCTCAGCAGATCCGGTGAAGAACATGTTGAGGTTTCATTTTTTTTCTTCCCGACCTTGTGTTCATTGAAAAGAACACCGTTATTTAGACTTTTTGAGGGAAACTGCATGCAGACAATCCCTTTGTCACTATCCCTGCTGTCATACTAAACACTCTTACCTTAGCAGTACCTGAAACGGTCTGCTGCCAGGAGCTAGTCTTGAGTTATGGCTAGAAAAATGGCTTTAAAAGCATCCTTACATTTTTCTGGCAACCTGTCCTGAAGTGAAACCAGTCTGGCCCATTGTGCAGTTGATGGCACATGAATATTTCTTCATTCAAAAAGACCTAAGCAGTTTGATTCCCTGTCCTTAAAAATGAAATCTGAACTGTAATCTGACTTTGCTGACCGCTAAATTTAGCTCCAAAAATACAGCCAAGTCACATGCTTAGAACTGGAGATCCATGCTACATGAGAAAAAGTGCTCAGTAGATCAAAAACTCCTGTGTTGATAGCTGTAGAGACCTTACTATGCAGTACTTGGTGTAAGACATGAAATGGATTCTGTGACACTTCCTGGAGGACTCTGAAAGCGCTCCAGGAGTCTGACATTTTGAAGAGCTCTTGAACAAGCCAAAAACTGTGTCAGGAGCTGATGCTACTTAACCTGAAGTGGCTGTGCTGACCCTATGGAAGAACAGTTTCCTTACAGTCTCAAAGGAAGGGGCCTTATGGTTGTGCTGCTGCTGATCTGTCTTTTCTGGCCTGGATCAAACTGGAAGTTTGAAATAATACAGTACACTTCACCTAGGGCTCAAGGTGCTTTGAGAGATGGTTCTGGTGCAGGCGAGTACAATACAGTGAGATGAGAGCGTTTGGTGGCTACCTATCCTTCTTGTCTGGAGTGGGGAAGGGGTATTCATACCTTGTGATTTTATTCTGCGTGCAATCGGGAGAGAGTTATACAAACAAACGCGTGCCTGACTTTGTCATGGGAGAGGAATGGTGAAATCAGTCTCTGCGCTGACGACCCATTAACTTCCTCATGCTTATGCCGTGGTGAGAAGGTGGTCTTTTCTTCTGCAGACAGCAAGGATAGATTTCAAAGGCTTTGAAACACAGGCCTAGGTACTTTTTCACTGAAGAACATATTTGTTGACACCCATGAGACTGCAGACATTAGTCCCTGAAAAACTAGCTTTAAAGTGAAAACCTTGAAGGAGCGGAGATTTTTTTTGTGCCTAACCTCTGAGTCAGACACCTCCTTTAAACTTTACCATCACCAAAACAGAGCTTCATCGGTATTTGTGTGTTTTTGAAAGTGGATTACAAAATCATGGAGTTACAGGAGACAATTCATACAAGAAGAATGAAGGTGCTACACACGTCCATCCGCACGCTGCACTGCAGATGGTGTTAAAGCCCGTGTTCCGGACTCAGCCGCGGCGCTCGCCGAGGGTTCCAGTGATTATGGTGGTGCTGATCGCTGCCCTTGCCCTAGCCTTGTCTTTGGTCAATGGATCGAAACAATCAGCAGTGGCAAAGCAGGAGAAAGCGAAGTGCAGCAGCCAGAGATGGGAAAGCAAGCTGTAACAACTTTCAGATGGCAGTGTGGATTAGGGTATCGGCACTGTTTCCAAGTTATGACTAAGTTCACTCCATTTCTCGGGCTCTTCAAGTTTGGCAGCAGCCAGGATAAAATGATGGTGTTTGCTGGATGTTAATTAAGGGAATTACTGAACAAATAGTTGAGGGAGTGTGGTATGATCATCACAAACTCAGACTCAGTAAGCAGTATTTTGGTTGTCATGAAAAGGATACTGTGTTACACTTGCAGTTGTTTTGTTCCAACAACCCTGAAGTTCACTTCTAGGCTCTCTTCTATACTCATCCATGTATTCTTCCAAATCTACAGAAGGGTAGATGTCATTTCCAGTTCCTTAACTTCCTACAGATTAGTTTGTGTTGGTTTTGTGTGTGGGTTTCTTTAGGAGTGCAAAGATTGAATCATAAAACTTCTTTTCTTGAGATGTCAAAAAAGGCCAAAAGCTGAGGGGGTGTAAGGGAGTAATCAATGTTTGCATCCTGTGCCATTCAGGTTCAATTATCCTGCTGGAACCTGGAAGCAGTGATGATTTAAAGCAATCATTCAGTGTGACACATTGCAGCTATTCTGGAATCTATAGTCTGTTCATAGTTTATGCTGTAATTACTGCGAGTATATCCCTCATTTCTTAAATTAGGTTGCACGTATTGAAACGAGTTATGTAGGTATCTGATAATGAGCAACAGCTGACAAGAATGAGGTAGCAACCACAAAAGAAAGCAAGGAAAATACATCCTGCTTTCCACTGCAACATTTTCAGATTCAGTGATCTCATTCAATGTCAGCAGAGCATACACAAGGCACAGCCCTGATGGTTCTTCCGCAGTGTGATCTGAGATCTATTTTATTCCAGATACTACCCTAATACTTAGGCACTGTTCCAGTCCCCACACCTCAGTGCCATTTAAGAATGAGCAAATACAAGGTGCCTCTCTGGAATTATAATAGTGTATAGTTAGCTCCACTGGTGTCTATCTTTTCTTTAGTTTACAGTTTCTCTCTTTCCCATAAAAATAACTCTCAGTGGCTGAGAACTGTGTACTCACTCTAAGCCAAAACATTAGAGGAGAAAATAGCTGTGCCTTTATAAACACGATGGCAGGAGATGGATATGTCTCTGCAACTCTGGCCTGAACTTCCCTTAAGTCTTCCATAATTTTCATAGGATGCTCTATTTATGGAATCACCAATAACCAGCTACTGCCCTTTTTCTAAGCAGAATAAAACATTAAGATAATAATAAAAAAAAAAAGATCAAAGCAAACCTCTACCTAAGCCAAAGCAGTGATCTGAAGTGGATTAGTAGGGAAGAATGTAAGATCATATCACACTTTCATGATAACACTTTTAAGTTAGGATAAGCGTTATATAAGATACAGCAACACCTCACAGTTACTACAACTGGTCACGCCTTTGAAGTTATTCATGTCATACCCTGTGGGATCCCCTGATGTTAGATTTTTACAGTAGATTATAAAAGAGGAATGGTATTATAGTGCTGAAAAAGTTCATTTTCCTTCAAACTGTTCCTTCTAGTACCCTCTTTGCACTTGGCATTAGCCTCTCAAGACACCGGTGGTCCCTCACCTATCCCTTCCCAGGGCTGTATGCAAACAGACAGTACTGAATTCAGTTTGCCTGTGGTTTGTTTTAGCAGTTTCACCTGTAGGCTTACTGGTTTGGCTGCCTGCAGACACGCCCAGAATACTTGTGAAGGCACATGGGTTCTTGGCTGTACCGAAAACTTCAGGCAGGCTGGTTCAAGAGGAAACAGTTCCGTGACACTTGTTGAGCAATTGCTTTGTGTTCAACAAATGGACTGAAGAAAGAAATAAAAGACTTCGGGTGATACCTTTGTGCAAAGAGGTGGGTTAGCAGTAGGGTGTGAAGTTAGAAGTTTATGAATAAAAATATCACTACTATTTCCTTGAGTTTCTGCCCCTGAATGTTTGTTTCAGGCGTGTGCTGGGCACAGGGAGTACCCATCCTGTAATTAAGACCATGTTACTGTCCTCTGTGTTCCCACTGCTTACTCTGTGGACTAGGTGCTAACCAGGTGTCCACATTCAAGTTCTCCAAACATCATTTTGACATACTACCTGGTGTCCCCCATTGAATTACACCAGTAGGAATCTAGAAATTAAATTCCAAATGAATGTATTCTGACAACGTTTGTAGCTTTAGAGTTAGGTTTGTTGTTTGCAAATAAACATGTTAGACTTAATTTCTATGTGTAAAAACATTAATAGCCAGAAGAGTAGGGGACTTCTGTACAGGATTTGGGGTGATATCCTGTGGCCTTTGAACTGTCCCACGTATCGTGTCACTGCAGACGTGGCGTTTAATTTGCCTGTGCCTGACTCTTCTGTCTGTGGCACGGGGCCGGTAGCACTTCCATCTCTCACCAAACTGCTGTGATGGAAATTTAGTATTGGGCACTGCTCAGAGGCCATGATAATGGAGACAAATTAAATACATGAGAAATAAGGTGATGGAACTTTTATGATTATTGTGAATTCTTATGAACAGATTGCTGGGGATTAAAACGGCTCACTCAAAGAATATTAGAATTAGCTGTGTGATTGCTTAAAATTAGGTGGAATTGGGACTTGTTTGGCTTTGCTTAGCATGACTGACTGGAGTAGTGAGGCTTTTAGGCCGCAAACCAGAACAAGTTTAGCTGAACTTGTGCTTAGTTGACACAGAGACATATCAGGAGTCTTGCCCAGTGAGATAAACTGGGTTAAACCTCTAACTCAAGACTTTAAGCAAAGAGAAGAACCATTCCATATGAAGCCAACAGACAGGACCCAGGTGCAGGTGAGACAGGAGGCCACTGAGGTTCCAAGAGTAGGTACAATTCAAAAGACATTACTCCCATCATCACAGAGTAAGAGCAGCTATTAAACAAGTTAGTTGGACAAAAGGTTGGGGAGTGTCACATCGACAGTCCCGTGAACACCTCGTGAAATAAACCGCTCTTGTGTCAGAACCAAGGGTCTGAACTCTCCCTTACAGCTGAGAACGATGGCTGGATCCAGCTGCGCCAGGACTCTCCTCCCAGAGGAAGGTTAGAAAGCAAAGGGGGTTCAGTCTGAACCCTGCGACTCAGCCCTGGGGCCAGAACCTTCCCCGACTCTTCTGTAACACAGATTTAGTGCGACTGAATTAGTGGTCTTGTTAAAACCAACCAACCAACCAAGCAACCACCAAACCCAAAACAGGCCCTGCACAAGTACACGAGAGGCTGAAATCCCCACTTCTCAACGTGTGAGTCGCTTAATGCACCTAATAACCAAGGTCTTTTCCCTCAAGTTCCTTGTAATAATAATTACTGTTCTCTTCATAGGTCAATGAACATTACTGTCTAATTTTCTAGGTTAGTTTTCCGTCTCCGCCGGCACGGTAACTGCCCGGGGCCGCCGCCAGCCCCCCGCAGGCCGCCCCCTCAGCGCCGCGGGCGGCAGCGCCCAGGGGAGGCCGCGCCACCCGCGCGCCCGGGATCCACCCTCCAGGTAGTGGGATGCATCAGGTTGGCTG
>JANHGN010015113.1:24162-39332 GCA_024605025.1 Megaceryle maxima | reverse complement strand
AGGGCAGGCGCCACCCAGCCCCATGGGGAGCAGGGAGGCGCAGAGGGGGTGGGGGGGGGGGGGGGGGGTAAAAACTGGCAGAGATAGAGGAATATATATATATATAAAATAAGTGCATCCCCTTCTAAAACTTAGTAAGAAGAGCTCTTTCCAGGAAGGAATGAAAAGTTAGGAAGTCACCAAACTATTCTTGATTACATGTATGACATGATCTAACATTTTCTAGTTTGCATGAAGGCTCCAAGGTTAAAAAGCTGTTGTCAGATATGAAGGCATTGTTAAACATACCCTTTTTCTTTAATGAGACATGCAGGGATTTCTTTTGTCCTTGGAAGTAAGAAAGTAGAATAAGTGTATGAGGCTGAGTGAGCCATCCTCTGGTGACTGTGCTTTTGCAGAGCAAGAACTTGCTTCTGTTAGCATCTTAAAAATGTGACACCCTGGCACTTGACAGAGGTGTGTGTTTTTTGTGCCAAAAAATTAAGTTCTGTCCGTAGAAAATGGTTGTAATGGGAATTAATAAAATAAATTACATTAATACCAGATAAACTGTGAATTGTCATCAGCCAGCTGTGGATAGCAGGATTAATTGGAAAAGGAGTTGTGACTTTAAGAGGACTGTACAAAGAAACTCTGAAAAGAGAGAAATAACTCCAATCCTTGATGTTGAGTAATCAAGAGATGTTTTTCACAGATTCAAACAGAGGTCATTTGGTGGGTCATAGCTAATTCTGTTCATCACCTATTTTTTCCCCAGTTTTACACGGGTCTGTATAATTCCTTAACAAGTTGTGGCCCTGTTTGTACTTGGTTGGACCTCCCACAGCATCTCCACGATCACCAGGGTGAGGAGGAGTGTAAGGTGGAATAGGTTGTGTTTAACCAGCCTTCTCCTGCACTTGTTAATGGAAGGCTTTTGTCCTACCTCCTTTTCGCAGCCTGTCCTCCTGGATGGTATGGTGCAAACTGTCTACAGCGCTGCATCTGCCACGGCCACGCGACGTGTGACCACGTGACAGGAGAGTGCCTGTGTCCCCAGGGTTGGACGGGGATAGCGTGTGAGCTGGGTGAGTCTCATCAAATCTTCCATCCCTCCAGCACCTTGTTTCAGCCACTCCATAAGGAAGGTGGTGAGGTCTGTTTTGAGACAGCCCAGGAAAAAGAGAGGAAGGGCAGTGGGCCAGAGAGCACCGGGTGTGGGAGAGATTGAAGGAGTTGGGGTTCTTTAGTCAGAAGTGGGAAGACTAAGGGGAGATGTGATATTGGCACTTGAGCATACCATGGTACTAGAAACTTGCTGGATGGAGAGGAATAAGCTAATTTCTGTCCCTTGGGGACAGCAAAGACAGGTTCTGAAATTAATTTGAGGAGAAAAAAAAAAAAAAAGAAAATAATAAAAGAAATCCTCCAAGAGGAAAACTATATATTTCTAGAGAATTTTGTCAATGAAGGCCTCAAAATTTCCTTCGCGGAGGTCTTTTAAGACCAGCTTAGGTGGCTCACCTTGTTTTAGAGGCCTAAGTGTGTTCTTTCTGGAGCATCTCCAGGCTGGGCCCCTGTCAGTCTTCCCCATCTCGTTCCAGAGTGTGGGGACGGGAGTTTCAGAGAGGGCTGTGAGCAGAACTGTAGCTGCCACCGTGGGGTTTGTGACCAGCGCTCAGGGAAATGCATCTGTGATGCCGGCTGGACAGGGGACCACTGTGATGTTGGTAAGGGCAGTTCCTTCTGCAGGTGCTTTATTGTAACACTCTCTTCTGTAATCAGCCATTTCTGCCTCCACAATATGAAGTCCATTTCTATTTTGTATCTTAGTTTTCCAGTATTCTGTAAGACAGTGAGAAATAATATCGGTGTGAGCGCTCACCATGTGTCTCAGGAGCTCCACAGACAGGTTTCTGCCCAACCACAAATACATCCCCTTGTCCAGATCATTTTATCTCCCACTTATGTTCCCTGTCTGCTAAGAAAACAAAGGCATTTCTCTGCCTTAAGGGTACAAGGAAGAACATATGAAAGGGAGGGAGTTGTAAGGAGAGTTTGCCAGATCAGCCACATGCTGCTGCTGTGTCTCTGTAAGTCATCAAGGGAAGCTCAGCAAATTGGCCTGCAATGGTTCAGAATGTACCGGTCTTGCATGTTGTCCAGAGTGCTCAGGTTTGACATCGCTGTCTGGCACGTTTAGAGCCATGTAAATCCCTGAACTAGAAAGCTCATAAGTAGCAGATATCAGATGACTTGAAATGTGCTTTCAGCTCAGGCACTGACGTGCTGTGACTTCTGCAAGCTGCAAGCAATTTTCTGATGTCTCTTGAGGTGCTGAAGACTCACAAGGCCTTGGCCGCCCATGTGACCTTTAAAGCCTTCTCAGTACCCACCTTCCTTTTCCTCAGACCTCGCTTTCTCTTGATTGGCTTGAAGAGAGCTGTGAGGTAGAAAGCAGTATGTGGGCACAGCGTGTTTTGACTGCTCAAACAACTGTCCTTTGTCTATCCATAATTGTGTCAAAGGAGAAACTTCTGCACTTTGCGGGTGCCAGAGCCTGGAACAGGCTGCCCATAGAGGTTGTGGAGTCTCCTTCAAAACCCATCTGGATGTGATCCTAGGCAACCTGCTCTGGGTGAGCCTGCTATAGTGAGGTAATTGAGATAGATGATCTACAGAGGTCCCTTCCAACCCCCACCATGCTGGGATTCTGTGTATTTGTGTAAAAGTGAATGGCATCTTCACCTCTATAGACACCACCTGGATTCATACTATGACTAAGACTTTTTAAACTTTCATGTGAAGACTTATTAATAGCCAAGGCTAAATGCTTTTCATATTTTGAATATATTGTCTTTCAGTGATGTTTTCTGAGCATGCAGCCTTTTAATATCCATTGCCATGTGCTAGAACAACAGTGTTGGCTCTGTGCTTTCTGTGCAGTGGGAAAAACTGTTTCTCTCTCTGCTTCTCCTCACAGTCTGCCCCCCTGGGTTTTTTGGCAAGCAGTGTGAGGAGCAGTGTGACTGCGTGCATGGCTTGTCCTGCCACCATCAAACTGGAGCATGTCACTGCGAAAAGGGGTGGCGAGGAAGGCACTGTGACAAACGTGAGTGTCTGCTGGGCGTTTATGGAGGGAGATTCGGGCTGATGTGTACTTTCCTCCCGGACCTGGAGCCAGTGACAGGATCCTTTTGCTCCCGCATCACTCCGTGGTGTCAGTCTGGAGGTGCTCATGGGGATGAGTACAGCAGATCCATGGAAGGGGGGTAACTTTGCACCTAACAAGGACTGGTTGCACCTTTGCAGCTTGCTTGCCTGGCCGCTACGGCGTGGGCTGTGCCCAGCGGTGCCGCTGTCCCGCCAGTACCCCCTGCCATCACCTGACAGGCCGGTGCGGCTGCCCTTCAGGATTCACCGGCTACGGCTGTGAGAAAAGTAAGTTTGTTATGAGAATGCAAATACTGTCCTTGTAAATTAATTAAAGAATTAATTTCTTAAATAGAAACCTGATCATATAATGCCTGAGAAGGGAGAAGAAAACGACCTCACAGATGCAAAGGTAGACAAGGGCCGCTTGTCACTCATGCAAATGATTTGACTGCTACTGACCTCTGTGTCTGGTACAGTTTGGGCTGATGGGGTTTATTCTCTCTGGGTTTGGAGCTCTGAGGCTGTCAGGGAGCAGCTGGGGGCTAAACTTGATCAAAATATACTGAGGAGGTGCCAGCAGAGCCTGGCTCCTGCCTGCGACCATCCCTGTGCTGTGGGTAATGCAGCAGCTCTGCTTTCTGTTGGCCTTGTCCCAGTGAGAGACCTTCTATTCCTGCTGTTAGAGCTCATGGAAATGCCATTATCTGTTTTTTCTTCACTGTTGAGTTTGGCCATCTGGAGCTGTCTTTGAAAGCAGGCTTGTTCTGTGACCCTGGCTGCATAATTTTGACTTTGTTCTACCTTACAACATTTTCCCCGAGCACCACTTTAGCAAAAAGAAAAACAACAACAAACAACGAAAAGAACTGACACTGGTGTCTCATATCCTTCACTGAAATACTCTAACTCCTGGCAACTTAATGGAAGTGAGATGTCAGAGTTAGACATGGAAAGTCCAAAACCTGTAGGCAATGTGGCTGTCAACAGGCAAAATGAAACCTGTGAAGATGTTGGTGCTACAGCAGCTTTGCAAGTTTAAACTCCCTGCAAAAGGTAGAATATCTTTATCCACACGCCTAGTCCCTTGTGAATTATACTGTTATTTTAGTCAATTTTACCTGACATTTCCCTATGATTTTTTCTAGTGACGAGAAAATTGTATCTGGCCCTTGACAGTCGGGCACAAATTGACTGAACAAAACAAAATCAAGCAGTGAAGTAACCCCCAAGTAAATGTAATAAATCCAACGTCCCGGAGGAGAGCGTTGTTCTGTAGGCAGGGATTTTATTTAATAAATTTGAGCTCTCTCTTTGTTTGAGTGTTATATTTACCAAGACAAATTTAATTTATTGGTTTACATTTCCTCTTCCCCAAGCTTGTCCACCAGGCACGTATGGTAAGAACTGTAACCGAGTGTGTCAGTGCTCTGCCGAGAATGAGGAATGTCACCCGGTGACCGGTGACTGTGCGTGCCGCCCAGGGTACCACGGGGCCCGCTGCAACCTCCGTGAGTATCTTTGCAGGCTCCTGCTTTCTGAGTGAGGACCAAGTTATGCAGAAGCACGTGATGATGCTTTGAGTTCATCTGTGTCAGCACTTTCAATGGTGACTGAGATAAAGTAAGCATAGGTTAGGTTAATTTACAATAATAAAAATTCTTGTGTTATTGCAAGGGATTAAAATATTTTTTTAATTAGTTTTTTAAAAACCAGACTCATTTCCTAGCTAAATTCTCCAATTTCATGCCACGCTGAAGAGCATCAATATCATTCTCTGCATTTACACTTCTCATCTTCAGCTACACCTGGATATTGCGTAGCTCTTTTATTTCAAAACACCTAGCCCAAAATACTTCCCAAAATAAGTGTGCTCGAGTAAGGAAAAATGGTTATTAGAAAACAACAAGCTGCAATTTGCAATAAATCTGAGTGATTTGTGAAGTCACTTAAGTTGTAGTGATTAAATTAAACAAATTGTTACTCTGGATTGCAAAAAGGTGACTGGTGTTACGGACAAAATGCCAATTGGCCGAACGCTCCATCATAAAAAATATTCCCAGATCCACATGCCTCAAGCCAGTATTTTAGGACATCTGTAAAGCTGTTGTGGAACGTGGCAACTGATAAGAAACATATACCGAAGTATCCAATAAAGGAGACAGTTAATTACCGTTATATTTACAACTTTAATTTTGCTTTTACTCCATGGCTTGTAATAGTCTCATTTCAAAAAAAAAAAAAAAAAAAACCAACCAGAAATCTGTTTTTCTTTCAAGCTCAGTCTTCCTTTCTGGTGAACATTGGTTTTCCTTTCTTACAAATCCAGCGCAGCTCTGTTTGGTTTGCTCGCTTTTTTGGGTGACAATCTGGATACAAAGGCCAGCTGCAGTGTATGCAAAATAGTGAGGGTTAAACTTGTGCTTTATTCCTCAAGTGGAAAGAGGAAAGAGGCTCATTTTAGAAATGAATGCTTGTATTGCTGTCGTGTCCTTGCAAGTGATTCTTTAAAATGGAAATGTAAGGATCGATTCTATCCTCCTTTGTTCAACAGTTCTCACTGTAAGACTGAAATCCAGCCTTCGACATCTAGGCTAGAACCATCTGGATCCATTCTACATTAGATTATAATAAATGTTATAGCAGAGCAGTAGTGGAGAACAACTATTTAACAGCATCATTTAGAAAGATTCAATCATGGTTAGCCCAGTACTTTTATGTACTTTCAGTGGTCATTACCTGTGCTGGTAGCACATTTTTCTGCTTGAATTGCATGTAGTACTAAATCTCCATAGATTATAGTAAATGTCCTCCAGCTTGCTTAGATCCTACAGATTTTGTTTCAGAATTTCAAAATTTAAGATGTTAATAATTACACTGAAGTTCTGATATAAAAGAAATTACTTCCAGTATGAAATCTGGGTTTCGTTGCATTTAGAACGGATTTTGCCACAGGCTTCTGTGTAGCCAGGATTAAACCTGGCTGTGTATGAGACATGAACCTTCACAGCCTTGGGTTCTCTTAAGATTCCAAAAATACCCAGTATCTTGCACAGCAAATTCCCCCTTAATAAATACAGTTTTGTTAAACATTTACCGGAGAGATAATGGAACGGTGGAGGTACGTGGAGAGAGAAAATTTGTCTTGCGTCTGTGTGGGGTTTTTTTCAATCTTCTCCCTTATGTCACTCTGACCATTGCATAGATAGACACAAAAATGGCAGGAGAACAGTTTTAAGTGTGACTTATTTTTAGGTTTAGGTCAGCAGACTGAGAGATTGTAGACCTCATTCTGAAGTGACTGTGTGATAACCAAGGATAGCTAGCATGACTTTGGTGGGAATACTCCATGTTCCCACTGTCCTCAGTACAGGGAGAACTGGGACTGCTCCAGAATGAAGAAGCTTTCGATATAATATTAAAAACAGCATAGGGAGCCACTCCCAGAGACGTGAAATGGGCTTCAGTCCAGTCAACATGTGGTTGGATGCTGCTGGAAATGGTTTCTGGCAACTATTGCTGTATTTATAGTACAGTGAAAAAAGGTTCAAGAAAGTATCTATAAAAGGTGTTGTTGGCTGGGAAGTCAAATTTCCAGGAGCCAAGAGGAACGAGGCTTTCATGTTCTCAAGTTTTGGAGTGAAGAGCTGAAACAGTCTCTTGGCAGGATCCAGAGGAAGCAGACATACTAGCAATAAGGTTCCCATCAATTGTCCATAACGTGGTGGACAGGCAGATCTACTTGAGTGAAGTTATGAATAAAAAGCAGTAAGTAGTGGTGTAATGGATAAGAAAAAAAAAACATTCTACGTCTCTGTGACATTTATTGGGCTGGGTGAGCCAGAAAGACCTCACCAGCTTCACCTCCAAGCTGTATGTAACAGGATGCTTCAGAAGTGATTTTTTTGTGACAATGCAATTAATAATATTGGTTAAAAAAAAAAATAAAATTCGTAGTGTATGCAGTTGGTATGAAAAGATTTAGGAGCTCTTGCTCATGGCAAACCCACCCAAAAATATCAGGATATGAGTTAGAAATCTGGCTGTGGCTCCTGCTGTTCTCAGAAAAACATAACTCAGATACACAGGAAACTGTTAAATTAGAAAATGTCTTTATGAGATAACTGGTGGTTAGAGGTTAACCCTCTTTAGAAAGGCAGAGCCTCCTTAAACGGCAGGACACTGTGTAAATTGCCCCAGCTATCTGCATAGAAGTTCTTCTGCAAAGTAGTAACAGATGAGACAGCCTCTTAATATCACCACATGAACATTGCAGCTGATGTGTTTGCCCTGCTTGTGCTGCTTCCTCTTCAACTGAAAGAAATAAAATGCTGCAAAGGCAAATAAATGGGTAAGGGGGGAATTGCTCTATCGCTTTCAGTAATGGAGCAGCTCTTGCTAGTCTTGAGCTGAGGGACGGCTCTGAAAGCTTTGCCAGGGAGACAAAATATGTTTGGGAGTGTGGGAAGCAGAACTAAAAAAAAAGAGAAAAGCCAAATGATGACTGAAGGGAAAGGGAGGAGGAAAAGAAAATCTCAAATTAAATCATTGAACCTGGGTGTGTCCTTAACTTCATGTCTTGGTGGACATGAAATAGATGGTGCGGGGCTCACTCCTTGATGCCAGGGTTTGTGCATGAAACAGATTTTCTGTACTGACAGATGGAAGCACTGATGATGAAGTAGTCATTGAGAAGAAGCGGTGGTTGAAAAGGGCTGGGGAGAGTATCTGCATGTTATAGGAGTGCCTATATCTGTTTAGTCCTGATGATCTGCTATCCTGATTTGAGCAGAAGCCAATTTTCAGTTTTATTTTAAAAGGCATCCCCTTAAAGCTTCACCCTAAGCTCTCCCTCTCTATTGAATAGTTACAAAAATCCAGAGATTTCTTCAGCCACCCAGCCATGCTTTCATGTCTTCAAAAAAGAGAAAAAATACGTAAAGTTGTTTATGCGCAGACTGAAAGAGATCTGTTGCTTGGAGACGTGTAGAAATACATATTCAAGTGTATTTCCAGAGTAGCCATAGGCTTTCCTTTTGCCAGGGGAAGAGAAGGAAGGAGCAAAGCAATATAGAGGTAGTAGAGCTAGTGTAACTGCTCAATGGGGATCATGATGCTCTAAAAGCACCAGCTTCTCCCTCTTCCAGTAGAAATGTAAAATGGGGAGAATAACCTACACCTCCACAGTTCAGTGGTGACATGCTGGAGGCAGCCCTGGAAGATGGAGGCACATGCCTACAAACTCTGCCCAGATCTTTTCCTCAGTTCCAGCCTTCATCATTCTAAAAAGTATCTGGAAGACGTGAACTAAGCGTGGCAGATGCATTCATGTCTTCCCAATCTTGTATTCAGCACTCCTTTGACATTATCTGTCCAAAAAAAGAAACCAAAAATACTCACTCCCACCTGGAAAACATCTTCATGGACAGCTCATTGTCATGTAATGCTGGCTCAGCAATCCGTTCAGGTCTAATGTTCGTTCTCATTATTCCAAAATACAGCAGCTTTGTTTTTTTCCCTCAGAGAATTTTCTGTCTTTACATTTAAAGTATGTCTCTCCTCTTTCTGTCTTCTAAGAAGGCGTTTTCTGAAATTTCAAGTTATTGACATGTGCATGTTTTCATGGCCTGTCTTGGGTGATCCTGCTCTGGAAGTAGGGTTGGACTCTATGATCTCCAGAGATCCCTTCCAACCCTTACCCTTCTGTGATTCTGTGATCTCGGGCAAACAAAGGTGTTGCCGCCCAAAGGAAAAGGGACCAGTGCCCCATCTCTCCATCTCAGCCATATGAAGGAAAGGGCCAACAGGTTCATTTGGAACAGAAATCCAAGAGGAAAACCTCTGAAGAGCTGGGCTTGCTTTTCATGTTACCGTCATGTATGAGGAATAGGAGGAGCAGGCAGAGCCAGGAGCAGTCAGCCCTGACTCAGCAGCAGCAGTCAGTCTGGCTCTCCAGGGATCTGACATGGCAAGCCAGCGCTGCCTTGCTGCCCCAAGGAGTGCATTGCCTGAGGCAACCATCTGCTTGCCAGTGCCTACTGCTGGCCTGATAGAAGTGAATAGAGTTAGAAAACAAAGGTCTAATTTTGGTTGAAACCAACAAAATGCTTAGGATGTGAAATGCAAGGGGCCCAGCAGCAATGTAGCCTAATTGCTGTTTTGTTCTTTTAAAACAGGGTGTCCAAAAGGAACTTATGGTTCAAACTGCCAAAACCCGTGCAAATGCCTGAACGGGGGCCGCTGCGACCCTGCCTCGGGAGCTTGTGATTGCGCGCCTGGTTTCATTGGAGCCGACTGTGCTAAAAGTAAGCCAACATTTGTGTTCTGCCCCTTTCAAAATCCAGCAGAGAGTAATCTGCATAAAAGCTTGTCAGTAGAAAAACAGACAGATCCCAGCTACCTCATCCTTCAATTGTAAATCAGGATTCCAGCTCTGTAAAAAAATCTCTCGCAAAATATTTTTCCCTCTCTTCTGCATGAATAGAAACAAGGATGCTCATTGCAGGATTACAACCTGCTTGCCCGAATTTATTTCTAGAGCTAGCTCAGTATGAGTTGCTCAAGTTCCTTCTTCCTGTCCAAAATTTCGAGGTTGAGAAATTATCTCAATATTTCGCTTCATGCTATGGTGCCATTAGTTTCAATTAATGGGAAAAAGTTTTGTCATGGCAAAACTGGTAAAGACTCCATGGCAACCCTACTGTCACTTCTCCATTTCAGAGCTACATTGTGTGGCTGAATTTCTGTCCTGTTTCCGCAGCTATGACCTCTGAGAAGTTCTCTTCAGCTTATTCATATTAAGATGATGTTCCAGTGTTTAGTAGCCCATAGCTTTGCTCTTCATCATAGGACAGAATCAATATTAAGGAAGGAAAGATGTCTTTAGCTGGAAGGATGAACAGCTGATATTTCAGTTGTGCACTCACATTTTTGGTAGGAAACCTACTAAATGTTCCATGTGAAACCATGGATTATATTTACAACCTTGAGCAAAGTTTGAGAAAGAAACGGTCATGACTTTAGATGGGTTTTGGTCTTATAGTTGTTGCTTTGAAGCACATTAGCTGGAACAAAAACTAATCCAACTCTACCTTTAAGACCCTGCCTATGTTAGAGATGAAAATGGCTTTGGATAGCCAGGGTGATTAACAACAGGCCATGTTTCCTTCAGCTTGCCCGGAAAACCGATACGGGAAGGACTGCACCTTGTTCTGTGCATGCGGTAAAGGTCAGTGTGACCCACAGACTGGCAAGTGTACCTGTCCTCCCGGCCAAATGGGACCCAGCTGTCAGCAAGGTAACGAAGCGGGACGCAAGGTCATCTTGTCAGTTGAGCACATACTTAAAACAACCAGCAAATAAAACCCAGTGCCAGACATTGTCTATAACTGCTGGCCAGTGCCTTTGCTTGATAACACTACAGTTTGCCATATTCAGCCCCTGTCCCTCTCCACTCCATTGCCCTGCCTTTATCCTGCCCCCATCTCACCATTTTGCTCCACCACACTCGGTACCATTGCACTGGTGACTCCTTTCAGGGACTGCAGTCAAAACAGAGCATAAAGATGTCAATGTTTATAAATATCTAAAGGGAGGGGGGACAAGAGGAAGGGGCCAGACTTTTCAGTGGTGCCCTGTGACAGGACAAGGGGCAACAGGCACAAACTGGAACCCAGGAGGTTCCATCTGAACATAAGGAAAAACTTCTTACCTGTGATGGTGCCAGAGCCTGGCCCAGGCTGTCCAGAGAGGATGTGGAGTCTCCTTCTCTGGATATTTTCAAAACCCACCTGTATGCAATCCTGGGCAAGCTGCTCTGGGTGACCCTGATTTAGCCAGTGGGTTGGAGTAGATGATCTTCAGAGGTCCCTTCCAACCCCTACCATGCTGTGATTCTGTCATAAAGATGGCACAACATGAACAGTGGGAGTGCACTGTGGATGGATGGCATTAAAGTTAGAAGCAAATTGCTTGAGCTGAAAAAGTGAAGGAGAGGATTGGGCCGTGATAGGATGGACTCACAAGTGCTGAGGAAGATGGCAGAGGTCATTGCTAGGCCACTCTCCATAATCTTCGAGAAGTCCCGGAGAACAGGAGAGGTGCCTGAGGACTGGAGGAAGGCCAGTGTCATCCCAATCTTCAAAATGGGCAAGAAGGAGGACCTGGCTAACTATAGGCAAGTCAGCCTCACCTCCATTCTTGGAAAGGTGATGGAACAGCTTGTTCTTGCCACCATCTCAAAGCATGTTGAGGAAAGGAGGCTTATCATGAGTAGTCAATATGGATTCAACAAAGGGAAGTCAAGCTTGACTAATCTGATAGCCTTTTATGATGGCACAACTAGATGGATTGATGAGGGGAGGGCAGTGGATGTGGTATATCTCGATTTCAGAAAAGCTTTTGATACTGTCTCCCAAGATATCCTCGCAGCCAAGCTTAAGAAATGCAGCTTGGATGGTTGTGTGGTGAGGTGGAAACAGGCTGAAGGACAGAGCCCAGAGACTTGTGGTCATTGGAGCCTGTGGGTCCACAGTTGAAGGTCTGTGGGTAGTGATGTTCCCCAGGGGTCAGTCCTGTGTCCAGTGCTGTTCAATATATTCATCAATGATCTGGATGAAGGGATAGAGTGCACCCTCGGCAAGTTTGCTGATGATACAAAACTGTGAGGAGTGAATGACATGCCAGAAGGCTGTGCTGCCATCCAGCGTGACCTGGACAGGCTGGAAAGCTGGGCAGGGAGAAATTTAATGAAGTTCAACAAGGGCAAGTGTAAAGTACTACATCTGGGGAAGAACAACCCCACGTATCGGTACAGGTTGGGGGCTGATCTGTCAGAGAGCAGCTCTGGGGAAAAAGATCTAGGGGTCATGGTGGACAAGTGGATGACCATGAGCCAACAATGCATCGTCATTGCCAAGAAGGCCAATGGCATCCTGGGATACATTAAGAGGAGCATGGCCAGCAGATCGAGGCAGGTTCTTCTCCCCCTCTACTTTGCACTGGTAAGGCCCCACCTGCAGTACTGTATCCAGGTCTGGACACCCCAGTTCAAGAAGGACAGGGAGCTTACTGGAGAGAGTCCAGTGCAGAGCCACTAAGATGATTAAGGGAGTGGAACATTTCCCTTATGAGGAGAGGCTGAGAGAGCTGGGTCTTTTTAGCCTAGAGAAAAGGAGACTGAGGGTTGACCTCATTAATGTCTATAAATATGTAAAGGGCATGTGTTGGGAGGATGGAGCCAGGCTCTTCTCAGTGACATCCAGTGATAGGACAAGGGGTAATGTGTACAAGCTGGAGCATAGGAGGTTTCAGGTAAACATTAGGAAAAACTTCTTCATGTTGAGGGTGACAGCACTAGAACAGGCTGCCCAGAGGGATTGTGGACTCTCTTTCTCTGGAGACACTCAAAACCCGCCTGGATGCGTTCCTGTGACCTGATCTAGGTGATCCTGCTCTGGCAGGATGGTTGGACTAGATGATCTTTTGAGGTCCCTTCTAACCCCTAATGTTCTGTGATTTGCTGAGGAGGAGAGTTGAGAGATGGGACAAAGAGAAGAGAGCAAGGGAAGCAAATGTGCAGTGAAGCCAAGTGAGGAGATAGAGTGAGACAGAGTGTTTGAACGAAATTGCTAATAAGCATGGAGTAGAGTGTCCCACAGCCCTCAGAGGAGATACCAGGCACTTGGGATACTCTGTGGCGAACCTGCATTTGTATTTATTCCCTGTCACCTTCATCCTTTTTTGGGATGCTAATTTTGTTTTGTTTTGTTTTTTCAAACTTTGTTAATTCTCTGTAGTGTGTCCCCAGGGACAATATGGCCCCAACTGCCACCTAACATGTACCTGTCAGAACGGTGGTATCTGTGACCATGTGGATGGCAACTGCACTTGCGGGCTCGGCTGGACAGGAAGATGGTGTGAGAAAGGTAATTTTCTGCTTTGATGCTAATGGATGTGTACATTCAAGCAGGGGTTCACAGTGTCTACAGACCCACGAAGGGAGACTAATTTTGCTTAAGTAGACTCTCTCCCAGCTGCTTTTGTCTCTGTGGCTTCCCTCACACAGAACTGCCTCTAGTTAGAGCATTGGGTCTTTTTTCACAGTTTCCTCATGAGTCCTGCTCTCTAACTCTCAGAAATTCCTTTGCACAGACTCTTATTTCTTGTCTTGTCCAACGTCCGTGTTCTTTTGTTCATGGGAACATTGGTTTGTCTCTTCTTTCACGTGCTTCTCCAAGGTCAGCAGAAGCCCACATCTCCCTCCTCTCTTGTTATGTTCTCTCTTGTTATTTTGACACTGGACTGCAGTTGAACTTCCCATGTATTGACTTCCCAGCTAGTCCAGTTCTGACAACATCTGTCCAAAGCAATTGAGATTGTCCTGCTCTCTTACCCTTACTTCTCCATGACAGCTCTCCCATGGACGAGACAAAGCATACTTCAGCAGCATAAACAGTTTTTGTTCCAGAAACTTTCCTGCCAGCCCTGAGTTTTTCCATGTCTTTCTGTCCATCTCCCAAAAGTCACTCCGCGTTTCTGTTCCAATTTACTTCTCCAGAGAAGAGATAACTGGCTTAAATGTTCAAGAAACCTGAACATTTCTGATTTACTTGTATGATGTCAAATAAATTGTTCTGAGTTCACATTCAAGACAACATCATCATTACATTGTAACTGCCATAATGAAATCTCCACAACAGGCTCCAGGGCTTTCATTTGCAGCCTTTCTGCTCCTGACATCTGTAGAATATCCACCTCAGACTCCATGTGTGTCTTGATGAAGAACTGGTCGTTGTAAGGGAGCATCCCTATATAAAACCGCCATCTAGAAATTACACTTTTTAGCAAGTTTATTCAATGTAATTGTTTCACTTTGCACCTGAGAAGACTCAGAGACCACCTCATGCCTCTGTGTGTGCAGAGAAGGAGCAGGGAGGAAAGGGAGGATGCTAACTACATGGAGCCACTCACAACATAAATACCACTGTGGGCAGGCACTAAAAAAGTGCAGTTTACCAGTAACTGCCTGAATTTTGTGTTGTATAGGCCACCTGAAATTTCTGTAACCACCCACAGGGTGCATTCGGGTTGCAGAGCCCCAGTAGGTTCGTGCAGGTGTCACTGCCTGTAGTTGTAGCTTGTGGGTGCATTTTATAGATATTCTTAAATAAAAAGGCTCTGAAGTCCAGGATGGAGTGCAGATGTACACACATTGTATAAGGGACTATGTGTCATATCACTGGAAAAAGCTTCACCATTTATCTTTTGACAGGTACAGCCAAGTTATTGGAAAATGGAGCCTTGATTTCCACAGCAGTGTGGTTTTGAGTATGTTTTGACTAGAAATCAAAGACAGCTAATCAGGCATCCTTTCTCTAGTGATTAGATATGTTCTTGAAAGATCTCGCCTAATATTTGCAAAGTTATGAATCTGATGGACAGTCACACTCATTTCAGTTGGTCTGCCCAGATTCAAATTATCACAGCAGCGGGAAGAGAACTTCTGCAGAAATGATGCCTGGGGTTGTTATAGTGGCACAGTCACTTTTGCATGCATTGGCTTTCAGTCATTTGAGTTGTGTGTCGTTCTGTAAAAGCAGATACCTCATTATACATGGAAAGTATGTTGCTATGTGTGAAAAAGAGATCCTCCTGGTTTTATTAGGAATTGAAATAGTGTGAACTCCAATGATAACACAGAAGAGGAAAAGCTTCATATTTTCTTTCACACTTTCTAAGTGGCTAAAAGAAAATATCACTGTAGATAGAGAGGAAAAAAAAAAAGAAAAAGATGCCTTTTATGCCATTTACTGTGTGGTTTTACAGCACATGGTGTGGATTCAACAGTGACTACGTGAAGAGACAAATTTAAAAGGTAGACTGTAAAATGTATAAGGAATTTGCTGTTTGAATATATATATAATATAAAAAAAAAAATCTATGAAATTATGTAAATCATAGAATTGTTTGGGTTAGAAGGGACCTTAAAGCTCATCTAGTTCCAACCTCCCTGCCATGGGCAGGGACACCTCCAATTA
>JANHGN010015113.1:0-21369 GCA_024605025.1 Megaceryle maxima | reverse complement strand
GATAGTGGAGTTGCAGCAGCTATGCTTGCCTCTGGGTTTCAGCAGTAGTCCAGGGATGTTTAATCCAAATAAAATTCCTTCATTTGCAGCACAGACGCTTGGGCTGTGTGTTTGGGAAATGGTTGGCCCACAAGAACAGAATTATTTTGTAACAAGGGTACAAAAATAGGTGAGAAAATTCTCCGGTGGGGTAATCCCACGGCTATACCTGGAGGAGATAGTTGCAGGTTTGAGAGGCAGAAGCAGGCAAGAGTCTTGAGTCAGACTCTAATCACAGTTCTGATGGAGCAAATTTAGGGTAATCATTGGAGTAGAAGGAATTGCAGTGGTTTAAACAAGCGTTAAGAAGAGATTTGTGATCCTAATGCTGTGGCAAACTTGAAAAGACTGAACATCCATGTGCTATTTTTGGAGGTTCACACCAGGAGCCATAATCCCCCTGAGCCCCTGAATCACAATGGGGAATATTATTTCTCCTTTTTTAGGATAGGGCAGGAAACAGATTCAAACCTCCTGTTATTAATGCAAAGTAGCTGCTGAGAGCTTAAGTGCTGGTGCAACCTGCAAAACTAAAATGGAAGATGATTTCCTTCCCTCTCCATGCTGCCCTATGGTCAAAACATGAAGCCACCCAGTCTGCAGGTGCTAGTCCAATGAGGGACACTGGCCACCCCCACAGCCAGCACAGTGCTGGGCATCCAGGGGCCTTTCCAGTGAAATTTTAGGCAGAAGTGGAACGCAAGGGGGAAGCTCAGCACCAAAAATGTGAACCGAGGTTTTGCTTCTTGCAAACTCTGAGTCATTTTTATTTTTCTTAAGTCAGCAAGGGTAGCCCCCACCCATGGAAAGCTGTTATAGGGTAGGTTTTATTTGCATTTTTATTTTCAATTAGGCTCAGTTCATCTGTGATATAACTGTGAGCAGCTGTGACTGTGCAGCAGCCATAAAGATAAAAGGCCTGATTTTAATTTGAACTCTGGTAAAGCACCCATTAAACAGGCAAAATGTTAATTAAAATTAAAAAAAAAAGAGAGAGAGAGAGAGAATATAACAGACTTTTATGGGCGCTCTTTTTCTGTAGTAAATTAACATTGCAGACTTTCAAACAGATGTCTTAAATACACATTGTTATTAACATGAAAATGTGGTATTACATAAATTAAAATCAGGTCCAGAGGTGTTTGAGGAGACCTTTTCTCATAACGTTTCCTAATTGAAAAGGCCAAGCTCTGAGCTCAATAGGAAAGTTCTCCCACGTGTTGGGGCTGCAGCTGATGCAGAGCTCAGCAGCATTTTTATTTACCTGATGGTGCTTGTGTGAGAAAACAAGCACCTTGATTATTTACAGTATTGTCCGGTGAGGTGAGGGAGAGAGGGCTGTTGTTTACAGGGCATTTAGCACCCTGCCCTGTGACCTGCTGCTAACTTTTCCTTCATGCCTGTACACCAGCTGCAGAAAAAAAAAATTGCAATGAGGATTTATCAGCCTAGGTACGAAATATATTTGTATTTGGAAGAGAGACATCTTGTGAGTTTAATTTGGCAGGAGGCAGCAGAATTGTGCAATTGGAGTAAGACATAGGAGTGTATATAAAATGGATTCATTTTCAATTTCACATTCTTTGAGTGAAGGCTTTTTGCAGGCACACGCAGACAGCCAAGTGGAGCAGCAGATAGTATGGATCCAGGATGCTGACAGTAACTTTCCTGAGCAGATCCCAAGATCTTTTCTGTTCAGCTGTCAACCCCTGTTTTTACACCAGTCATGATTTCCGTTCTCAGAACTTCTTTAGGACAGCTGGGCTACAGTTTGGGCAGACCATGTGACAGACAAAGCTTGAAGACTGCAAGCCTTTCCAAAATGTCATGATTGAATGTTAAGAGATGTAGCTGTCTAAGTAGCTTCCCAATTCTGGAGAACAGAGATTCTCCAAGGGAGCATTCACACTCTTCCTAACACTTCTGTCCTTCCAGAATGCAGGTCAGACCGGTATGGCCCCAACTGCTCCCTGAGATGCCAGTGTGCCGGCAGATCCCAGTGCAATCCGTACAATGGGAACTGTGTATGCCCAGCCATGTGGATGGGGCCAACTTGCAAAGAAGGTAACACAAACAGGAGATGTGCAGCACTTCTTAGGAGAGGAAATCATGCATTGCCCACAGTGGTGGTCAGTGGACCCTTTGGACAAGAGTATCAACCCACCACGCAAACATAGTGCTCAGCAGCAGCTAGCACAGTTTCTGTGTCAGGCTGCGTGAGGCAGAAGCTTTTTTGCATTTCTGTCTCTGGTGAAAAAATCAGAGCCTGTGATAGCAGCAGCTTTCCTTGGAAGGGTTGTGTTGGTATGTGCTGCCCTCCTAAGGGTCCAGATGCCTGATGGCAAATGTCAGGGGTCTTGGCCAAGCTGAACTGACTCAGTGCAGTGGTTTCCCCTCAGAGCAGGCTGTGGAGATCTTGCCCAAGTATTCCTGAGGCTGCCGCCAGCACAGTGCCAGAGAGTGGTACACTCTTCTGTACCTCCCAGTATGAAATCTTGCCCTGAAAATAGCTGGTATCCACAGTCTCTGTAAGGTGAATAAGGAGGTTTACTTGCTCTGTGTGCAAGTAAAGGTTTGCTTGCTTTTTGTAGAGGTGTTGAGTTTTGAAGACATTGGTGAGATGTGATAAGCCAGATAAGTAAATAAAACATAGGAAAATAGATTTGGCTTGATTTGTGAGTGTGCTAAAGCACTCATCGCACTATCACAGAAGGGTTTTGGGGGGTGGGGTTTTTTATGTATTTTAGATATTTTCTCTTCTTAATGAGATAAAGTACGGAGTGCAAGTTTCCTCCCACTCATAGTCTAACCACAACTGGCTTGATGGTGATACCACAGTTCTGCATTTAGCTTGGGAGACACTTTGGGAACCTTCCATTGGAGACATGTTTTGTTGTTTTGCCTGTTTTCTGCCTCTGTGAGGAGGTCAGTGTAAGTCAGTGCTCTCCTTCTTTTGAAGAGTACCATTTATTGAATTATTCAAGTGTAAATTGTATAATCTATATAATATTTCAATACTATGTTATATAGACCGGAAACCATGTTTCTACTTCATTCTCTAGGTGGCCCTCCAAAACTTCCTCTTGATGAAGAACAAACTCAAGAAAGAGGGAATATTTCTCCAAGAGCTCTACAACAGTAACATTTGGACTAATAAATGAACTGTTTTATATGCACAGACGGTATTTGAATTGGGATATGAACACAGCTATTCAATTCAGCTTGAATTGTACTGAAGTATTCTCACTTCTTATGGAAGACTACAGAGGCCATTTAGTAGCTGGATCCTTTCAAAAAGTTGAATCTGTTTCATGTATTTATTCCTAGCCTCTTACCCCTACATTAATCTGCTTTGGACTTTCTTTCTGTTATATAATTCATTGTTTGAAAGCTTGGACGTGTTTTTAATAAGACCAGCTCCAAAGAGCATCAGGATAAGCAGTATGTAACATATCAACATGCAGTGAGCCACCACATATAAGGGACTTCCTAAATCTGCTTGGCAACCAGCGTGAAGTTTAACGAGTGTTTCACGGATTGTGAAGCCAGTGTGGATTCACTGCAAAATTACATTGCACAGAAACTAGTGAGAGCGAATTAAGTCCTCCTTGAATAATATTGTGTGTTCTAGAAAAGTATATGATCTGATTTTAGACTTGCACTGATGAAGAATCCACCACAGTCTTCCGTAAGTTGTTACTTAGGAATATGTACCACATTTCTAGTGCTGATCGACTGATTGGAAGTTCTCCATCTGTATCTTGCTTACGTCTGAATCTGTCTTCCAAAGAACACGGTGTCATCTGTCAGACTCTTCTGGCTTTCTGCCTCTTCCATCTGTCAGTTGAGTTTCTTGGTGGTTTGTCAAGTCAAACTGTGCGGCAGTTCTGATCAAACAGTACCTTCTAATGCAGGAAGGAGTTTTATCTTGGATGGAGAAAGCAGATCGTAAACAAAGATAGTTGTTTAATCTCCGTGTTCTTTATATAAAAGATTATAATGTCCTTTTACTGTACAATAGTTTGATTAAGTCATCTTTAAATGTCCTGGTAACCATTCAACAGTAGCTGTTGGTCACTTAATAGAACAAAGACATTTTGGTGCTATTTTGTCTGTTCAGGCCAGTTGTTCTCTAATGTAGGACTATGTCATTATAAAGATATAATGTTCTGTATTTTAACATTTTGAGTTAACCAGACTAAAAGATCTTAGAGTGCCTCTTTATACCTCTCTTTATGTTAGGAGTTACAAAATCCATGTAGTAACCTCTTGAGTGTGACTATACCAAAAGTGCACTTACTAAAGTGTGTCAGAACCATGGTGGGCTCAGGAGACACAGTAGTACAGGCAGGTCCAGCCCTTGGATTCACACACCATAGCAACACAAAAGGAGATTTTTTGTCTTAGAAGAGGTAAAATGACAATAATTGGTGGTAACTTGCGATTTTTAAAGATGTAGTTTCTTGTTGCAGTTAGATAGTGAGTAGGTGAAGTAACAGTTTTACCTCATGGTTCACCTCAGGTCTTAAACACATCTGCAGCCGTGAACTGTCCAGTAAAAAGCAAGAAACACTTGCTCACCTGGGAGTTTAATTCAAACTGTGATTTGTTGGAAACAATACAGCTTTGGGGAGGTAGCTTTCAAACTCTGTGGAAGTCTTATTGTTGTCATTCATCACTTCATAGATATTGAAAGTCATCCTGAGCACAGTAAAGATATGTGTCAAAATTAATTAACTGTGCTTTCAGCCAACAAATCACAGGGACTGATGCCAGTCCCTGGTTGTTTCTTCTTTAGAGCTCTATGATTGTCACTGGAAAGTTTACTCAGTGTGAATGTAATGAAATTGTTGTTGTCCCAAAACTAGTCAGAAATGTGTGGCACTCAGCAGGGCTTTACTGGCAGCTGTGACATTTTAAATATTCTTTTGGAGATGTGATGGCCTGGGTCTGATCCTATGATTATGTGAATTTGGGGCCATTTCACTGAACTTGAACTGATAATGTAAATCTCATGTAAGATAATTAGATATGATTTTAACATCTGCTGGAGAATAATGCAAGTTAAGCAATTGTCTTACATTGCTCTTAACTATGTATTTACTGCAGAGCCAAACTACTATACTAATGCAAACATTGCATTATATTAAAGATTTTTCATAGAATCATAGAGTAAGTTAAAAGAGACCTCTGGAGGTGTCTTCCACTTCAAATTTAAATGGGGTTGCTCAGAGATTCATCCAGTTGAGTTCTGATTATCTCCAAGGATGGAGATCCCACCACCTCTTTGAGTCCCTATCCCAGTGAAAATTTCATGCTCATAATTATTTTTTTTCTAGTTTCTAATCAGAATTTCCTGAGTTCAGTCTGCTGCTTCTCATCCTTTCAGTGTGCATCTCTGAGAAGTGTTTGACATCTACAGCCCCCATGGGGTAGTTGAAGACAGCAATAATCCCTCCCCTTGGCCTTCTCTTCTGAAGACTGAGCAAACCCTGCTCCCTCAGACCCAACCATATCAGCCCCAGTTATCTCAGTGACCCTCCACTGGCACCATTCCAGTACGTCGGACGTTTCAGTTTAGGGAAAGATGCCTGATGACTGGTATGGTTACTCAGTAGCTAATGCATAAACCCCAACAACTTAGGTATTGCTGCTTGACAGCAGTTTATAAAATGTACTGTTTTGTTCTTATCTCTGTATACTGAAATGTGATTAGAGCAGCTAATCAAAGGGGGAACCTTTCTCAAGCCTGCGTATACTTGTTTACATTTTCCACAGTACCTTGATAATAGAATTGTAAATATGTAGTATAACGGAAATAAAAGATTTTTGTATTAAGTATTTTTAAAGAATGTCACAATTTTAGGTACATGATGAAACACTTATTTTAAGTGACTGATACTGAGCCTGTGCCAATGAATTAGAGGCCCAAGTAGATCTGCCTGGGAAATATTTCAGCAAACTTTTTTTCAAATCCAAAAATGCCACTTCATACCAAACCACTCACATGCAATAGTCTTTTTTAATCCATTCCTCCTTCAATATTCTTCTTAACTTGGTTATGTTATTGCCTGAGGGAAAGAAGTTCACTTCAGTGCCATTTAAATGGATCATTCTGATCTGGGGCTTAGTATGACTTTGTTCCAAAACAAAGTACCAGTATAGGAAGGTAAAAAATCAAAATATTTCAAAAATATTAAAGGATTACTTTTGATGGGGTAGTTTTGAATGTCTTGTCTTGGTTCTGTTTGTGAAGGTTTTCACTTTTTTCACAAGGCAGGGAAAATGTTTACAGGATGTCATTTTCTAGAAGAGCCAAATCTTTACATCATTAGTTATAAATTAAGGAAGTTTATTTGCTGGTGATGTCATTGATATGTTTTGATTTTGCTTCTTACAGCAGATTAACAAGTTTACCTTATTCTGTGCCTACAAAATAGTCTTTATTAGACAGCATGTACTTATTAATGGAAAAGTTTCTAACTGAGCTTTTCCACAGATTCATTTTGTGGCAAGTGAGTTTAATTACTACTAAAATAATAGAAACCTGCTTATTTGCTTCATCAGATTCCAGTGAGAAACTGTCAGGCTGATACTGTCCTGAACATAGCACTGGAGCTTGTTGAAAATGAAAGCAAAAACTTCAGTGAGAATGGGATTTATATTTAAATTTATGTCCATCTTCCATTTGGTAAATGCCTTTCTTGGCTCTCCGTTTCCCGGGAGGCTGAAGTTAATTACACTTTCTTGAAAGGAGCGCTCTGTGTGTCCCACTGTAACACACTTGCACGCACAGATAACTCCTTTCAGAAAGACATTTAAATTATTTCAACCCTGCAGTTTCTGTGCCAAATCCCACTCTCTTACCTTGTTGTGTATTCCAGATAACCTCGGTTTGAGAAGAGTGGAAATGAGTTGAGTGTAACTTGGTGGGTCCAGCAGAATCTTACTCAACGTGAATTCATGAAACCAGAACAACATGTTTTAAGTTAGACTTCAGTATTTATAACACTATCCTCATAGGAAAACAATCAGAATTTTAAAAATTCCCCGCTTCCCCTGCCAAAAATTATTATTCCACTTTTATCCTTTTTATTTTGAAGAACCATAGCTATTAAAGTTTGCCCAGATTTCTTGCCAACCATATTATTTTGATTGGCTGCAGATTTCTGTTTGTGTAAGTAATAACCATCATAGTGTCAGGAGTTGCCAACGGGACAAACATGGAAATTATACCTTTGTGTCCTTCCCAGAAGAGCCAGACACACAGTTTGGAGCCATAGTGGCTTCATACTGTTCATCTAGCAGGGGCAAGAAACGTTTCTGGTAGAGTTCAGCTTCGTATCAGAGCAAAGAAGAGCTTAGGAAGAGTCCTTGAGAGAACTGGTGGACCAGGAAACCTCCATCCTCCCGTCCTTGTGTTAAATTTTTTTATAGTTAGACTAGAAAGGTTCTCAGTCCCCAGTTCTTGAAGGTCTTTTCCTGCATGTTGACCTGTGGCTGACTGCATCAGCTCCGCGCACGAGCTGCGACTGTGCCCAGTAATTCTTTTTCAGGGTCAAAGCTTTAAATTCTAACACTGTGTAAAGTAATTTCCAGTGGTAAACACCAAATCTCGGACTTGTAGAGCATAAATTGTTTATTCTGTTCTTTTTTATTGCTTTTAATAAGCACTTGCATAGCTATATTATGTCTTTGTGAATTTGTAACCCCTCTCCAAAGAATATGTGGGCTGTATCTCAAAAGTGTACTGTACTTTCTGTTGAACACGTATCATAGTGAAAGGATGCTGATTTTTATATATATATATATATAAAAACATGTCATTAAAATTTTTTCTTGTTTTCTCCTTATTGATAGTCTTGAAGCAATGGGCTTATGTTGTGGATGAAACTTCATTCTGTTCAACTAATTCACATGCAGAGCAAACACACTGAAATCACACCTGCTTTTAGTAGTTTGTGTAGAATAAATACTGGCCTATATACATAAAGGGGTTTATATATGATCCCTGACCAAAGCAACTTGTCCAGTGACCGAGCCTGATAAATAGAGGTTTCTGGCACTCAGTCTCCAGAGTATTAGAAATATTCAAAACACGGCATAAATCTTGCTGGCAAAGGCTGGTTATGAAGTGTAACATTTCTGGAAGACTTGGGCATGAAGCACTTTGAAGGCATTTGAAACCGCACACCTGCGGGCTCCCATCAGCCTTCTTGGACGCTTCCCAGCACCTAATACTCACCGAACAAATAGCCCCTTCACCTTAAGGGTATTGTCTTCTCACCTTGGCAGGAGCTAAAGGAACACATGTGCCTGTTTAATGCCAAATAATGCAATGTGTGTGCTGGTTAATTGGAAGTAGCATGCTAAACTGAATTGAAAATGTACAACAAAGAGGGGACAGTATATCAAGCTGTCAGAGAAAAAGGGCAGAGATAGGACCAGCTAGCTTCTGGGAGAACAGCTCTGCAGGCTTGGACTTACTGTTACATTTTAGAACAAGCTGTTTAAATTGAGCTCTCTAGTGCTGCAGGATTTTGTCATATGTAATTCGCTTTTCATAGAGTTTTCAACAAAGAGTAGAATAATTTTTATTTGGCTTGTCATCTTTTTAGCATATGTTATAAAGGTAGTTGTAGAATCATTGCAACTTAATAATTTCTTTGTTAGAAACAATATTTAAACTATTCAGAGAAGCTGTTGATGTTATTGCACTAACCTTTCACTCCCAATGATTGTTGCTGTTAAGAGCTAATCAAGGAGTAGATATGGGAATATTAAACCTTAACATTCTCAACTTAGGCAGAGTTAACATTGGTCTATGTCTTAAGCCTCCTAAAAAAAGCCGTGTCTCTGCAGTACTGGAAATGTTCCTGTCTGCCTGCAGTAGATACATGGCACTGGAATAAGAGTGATCTGGTGGCTGTGATCCAGGAAGCACTGCTCCATGGAATGGTCCCCTCAGCATCTTCAGACACTGTTAAACCAATCTGTAGCCAGCACTACTTATCTCTGTTTTAGTCGGCACTGAAAGTTCACAGGGCACTAATAGAGTATTCTGTATGCACGCAGTAAAAAGAAAACAAACAAAAAAACCCCCATACCAACAACAAAACAAACCAAAAAAAACCCAAACCACCCACACCTGTCCAAAGCCCATGAATGATTTATAAATGACTTAAAAGTTCTGTATGATAAGGCGCTGCTTTGTTGATTTCCTCAAGCATAGTAGTTAAAAAAATAAAGCTCAGTTGTGTTGTTTTATATATGAATAAAGATGTCAGCAACTAGTCGTCTAACTGTCCATGCCATTTGGCAGTATCTAGCTTCCTTTTCAGTAATAGCCCCATAAATCTTTATCTTGTAGTAAGCTGATGACAGCAAAACATCTTGAGAAGCTGCATGTGGTGTAGATGTTATAGTTAATGTTTAAAATGCTTCATGCCATCATCTACTGGGTGTTTTTTTCCAGTCCAGATGTAATATCTTGGGTGAAGGCATGTCCTCACATCTCCCTCTAGTGACTCCAAGGGCCTAATTAGGTTAATTAATTGGTTTAAAGTCTATGATTTCTTGGTGTAAGAGATTAAAGAGTTAAGATTGCTGCTCCTCAAAGATCAAATATTGGCTAATTAATTAATATAGTAAAGTATGACTTAACAAGCATCAGCTGTAGACCATGGCCCAACTGACCAAAGGCTGCATGAATGTAGCAAGGTGATTGTCCTGCCACAAGACCACCATGTCTGTCCACAGCACCTGCGATTCATCTCTGCTCAGGCTGCCTTAATGCTCGCACAGACCTTTTACCAAGAGTAATACAAAATTTGCAGCTTTCAAATTGGCAGAAGTGCCTGCACTTCTCATCAATGTTTGTTTTCTTGCTACCTACAAGTCCTTCTTACTTCATCCAGAAGCATGGAAGAAACCTATTGTGAAATTCAAGGGCTGTCTCATCTCTGTCCCCTGCTTCGAAGATGACATGGAGACTTTCCAGTGTGGGAGCACCAGAGTTACCTGAGCACATGTTGCCTGGTTAAGTCTTAGTGTATTGTAAATTACTTACAAAGTGACTTAATGAAAATTTTTCCAGTTTTTGCAGCTGGAGCTTTTTTGTCCAACCAGAAATCCAGTTTTAAATGCCTTGTGTGTCCTGCAAGATGTGCAGAAGGACCCCTTGCTTTGTGTCATCAGCAAAGAATAAGATTGGTATGAGCAGAAGCTGGGGGCTGATAATTCCTGCCTGTTTGCTTTTTTTTCCCTTTTCTATTTGCTATTAAAGTTGCGGTAGCTGTTACAGATCTTGGCCTTGCACTACCCAAGCATATGAGAAGGCTGCTCTGAATTATTACTTTAACCTTAAGGGTATATATGAAGTACAGAATAGCAAGCATAGTAGCATCACATTAAATGCAGGTCATATTCCTAGGTAATGAGGGGTGGGAGTGCTGCAGGAGCAGCCTAGCCAGGACATTGTTCTGCTCAAGCCTTTCATGGAGCCCTCCTGCACCCTCTCAAAATCAAGAGGTTTTGAACGGACACCTTGAAGGACTCTTAGAACTGCTCACAGCCATATTTAGCATGTTAAAATCTTTTACAAGATCTAGTGAATTTGATCAGAAAACAGTTAGTTTTGGCTGCCAATGTGGCAAAACCACTTAAAATACAAACTCAAGAACGTGTTGAAAGGCGAGGATTTGCCAGAACAGCTATTGTTGTAGCAAAGTCTCTCCTCTGATCCAAGGGGAATCCTCTCTCCAAGATATATTACTTTAAAAGTTAAGGTGGATGTCAAGCACCTGGAAAATCTTTAAGTGTTTGAAGAGTGTTGGCGGGTGTTGTTTGGGTTTGGTTTCTTGTTGCAAAACCTTTTGCTGTGGAGTGGTAGCTGGAGTTTTCCTTCCCTTGGGAAGCTTTGCAGATTAATTCAGTAGTCCAGTGTCGGTGGTTTGATAATGTGCTGTCTACAAGGGGCAACAGAGATGTGTGACTTGGGGCAGTGCATCCGGCCCTACAAGTCCAGGTTTTCTACCCTAAAAAACTCAGTATAGTGTTACGATGATTTTTGCGGTCAATTTTATCTTATTTCTCATTTCTAGCTAAAAAAAAAAAAAAAAAAGGACTTAGCTTATTTTTTCTTTTCTTTTTTTTTTTTTTCTATTTAAAAACCCCAGTGCTACTCCCCAAGTGTGCAGCCCCCCCAGTTACCCCACAGAGTCCTCTAGAGAGCCAAGGCCACCTCCCCTGGGTAAAATCAAACCAGGTCTGTAAGGGTTTGGGACAGAATGATTTCACCTAAATGTGGCAGCAGTAAATATCTACTTTAATGTATATCCCAGTGAGCGCTTGTCCAAGAAGAAAACAGCCTCTGAGTACCTGAGGAACTGAAAAAGGGACAAACCCACAGTGCCCGTTATCTTGAGAGCATAAATAGTGCTTCAGTGCCCTGCGCTGCAGCTATCATGTGATAAGCATGTGCCAAGTCGTGGGAGATGTGAAAAACATTACAGCCACTAAGTAACTGTTTTATTTTGAGTAGGCATGAAGAAGGATGTTGAGAACTGGGTTTCTTCCTGACTCTGCTGCCAGGAATACAATGCACCACACAAGAGACTTTGAAGGTCCCTCTGGGAAAAATGCCATTACCAACTCTGCTGTGGTGCGTTGTCCAAGCTGCCCTGAAGGAGTCTCTGCCAGAAACACCTGTTAACAATAAGGACTTGTTAATGTTTCACAATTATTTTCCCAAGTATGTTATTGCTACACCAGTCCCCAACACAAGGAATTTTGGCAAACATTAAATACACGATACCTGTGAAAACCTCTGGTCGGTCTGCATCTGCACAACCCAAGATAAAGCTGCATCTGCAGGTCTGGGGAGGACTTGGTGGAGATAAGCTTGCACTCAGCGGGGGGGGATTAATGGGGTGTGTTGGGCACACACTTGGGATCCTTTGGGAACCAGCACTAGGGAAGAGAAGGGGGTCCATAAATGAAAAATAACCTATTCCAGTGCCTCCTTACCATAGTATTAAACGCCTCATTCGTCATTGTATTGTTTGCATATCCTTGCAAGTCTTCATTTTAAATCTATCCTTTTTTCAGTCCCAAAGCTAGCCCGCTTCATTAGAGATGAAAAAAAATCTCAAACTTGTGCTTTTCATGCCATTTCTCTGACACAGGGCACACCTGGATCTTAAAAATAGGGCTGTACCTTGATGCACATCAAAAAGGGACACTTGGTTTTGAAGTTGTACCAAGGGCCTGCCTTCATTCTTGAGCCTTGATGCACCTTTTCAGTGAGTTTGTAAATTTAGATATCTGCGTAAATCTCATCTGCATGGTACCGTTTATGTGAGAGCTATTTGACAGCACTTTTCCAATGAGTGACAGGCTGCTAAATGATGTAGGTCCCGAGGTACAGTTCACACTGACGGTGTGATGCTTCTATAGATTCTCATGTGTTGAGTGTCACATTCATTGCTCGCAAAAGATATTCTCAGACTGTGATGACAAGAGACTGATTAATTTTGCTTGCTTTTTCCAGAGGAATAGGTGGATTCAGACCTGCTGAGATGCAAGAAAGAGCTGGAGCTGGCATCTCTTACACCCTGGTAAGTGCTCTAGTCACTAAGTGATTTGATAAGGAAAACACTATCTGTAACTATCTTCCCACAGGCTTATAAATATATCTTCAACATTTGTTTATTTTTAACTGGAATGAACATATTGGTAATTTGCATGGTTTTTCAGCCTCCAAAAATGTCTGACTGACTCAGTAGGTGGCACCCTTTCTATTCCTTTATTTTCCACCAAATGTCAAAAAGAAGCTGGGGCTGGTGCTTGTGTCTGTGTGAAACAAGTTCAGTAAAAATGTAAATGCGTATTTGTCTCCTTAATTGAATATAGTATATTGTGAAATCATTACTGTCAGGGCACACTTGGGTTTATACAAGCACTTAAGTAAAGAAAATATATAAACCTAGATTGACTCGAACAATTTGAATGTGATAGTGGACATCTGGGTTCAATAACGTTACTTTGGTAAGCGGTGTTTAATATTTCATGTCAAAGCAAGGAGAGTAATAGAACGGGGTATTTTCTGAATTCTTAGATTGCTGAAGTTTATGGCACAGTGTAATATATAATCTGTCCTTTGTCAAGCTCACCAGCCCTACTGCAGCTGAAGATGTAAAGTGCTCTAATATATATGTTTCTAGACCTCTCCCTGCTTGAGGAATTAATCTTGGAAGGTGCTGAGTGCCCTGAAGTGCCAGTGAAGTCAGTGGGATTGAAGTTTCTCACAGCTCGGTGGACGGGGATCCTTACAGGGGCTAATTACCCTCCTAGGTCCCCATCCAGGAAAGCCCTTAAGTGCTGCTTAACTTTTAGTATGTGAGGAGTCCTCTTGAAACCAGCATTACCAACACTGCTGAGATAGTGTCCAGAAGTCCAGCTCATGCCTTCATCATCTTATAAAAGAAACGCTGCTTCCAGACCTCAGTAATTTAAAATCTGGATGTGAAGAGGTGAAAAAGAGGGAAAAAGCTCCTCACCCAGGGGCAGATCTGCCACTGAGGGGTGAGCCCAGAGTGCCCCAAAATGGAACAGGGCCTTATCTGCTGGGCTTTGGCTGGTGAAGGAGGAGGCGGCAAAGGGCACCCCTCAGCTCCAAGGGAAGTCTATGCACAAGTACATCACCAGCTTGAGGACTCTGTTTGCCTCCAGAAAGATCAAAGGAAGAGAAACATTTCTAACTATCTTCCAAGTCTACTATTAATGAACAATTAGGCTGATGTTTTTGGATGGTTTTGCACAGAGTAATTAATCTACAAACAAATCTTTCATTTGTATTTCCACCCTGCCCCGCCCCCCTCATCCCCTCCCCCCCAACCCAAATCTTTTGTATTTCATTTTTAGGTGAAATTCTGCAGTGGAAGTGGCCAAAAGAAACATGCTTTCCCGAGCCTCATGCTGAATGTCTGTCTGGATATTTTCATTTTAACTGCAGCTTGGGAAAAAAAAAAGTAAACATGGTGCTAGTATCATTTTTAAGCTGAAACTGTTCTTCCACTGTGTTCAAATAGTATTATAAATGTTTGCTCAAAAGAGGCATATTTATTCATCTACCCTCTGAGAGAACATTGTGTGCATAGGTAGTAATAAAAATGTATTAAGGAGTGAGAGAGATTCCCCTGGTAAATGGCTTTTCTCTTGACCTCCTCTTAAGCATCTTAGTGGGGCTGTGCTGCTGCCTCTCTGAGGAAGTATGTTTGCAGTGGGGAGGAAGAATGTTAAAAGTTGCATAGTGTTACAAACAGTGAGCAAACAAGTGTGGGTTTGCTTGAGTTATTTTATAGCGCTGGAAAAAAAAGGTTGTATGAAAAAGATGTGGCACATGGAACAGTCGCACGCCATGGGCGTTGTTCCCAACATCCTATGTGATTTCTTACAAGGTAGATGATCTATATAATTGTTATTCCATAACTTTTTTTTTTTCTTTTCCTCACTCATTTCTCACGAAATAGTTTCTTGGCGTATTTGCTACTCCTGTGTTTGATGTCAATCAGATACTCAACGTGTGACTGTGCGGCTTAAATGGCACATGACACTCTTGTCCCCTAATTACCAGCACAAGTATTTGTATGTGCAAAAATGATTTCCAGTAACTCTTTTGCATGAGACCATGGAATTGTTTTTCCATTAGTTTGGTTCAGTCAAATGTTTGTGGAAAGGAAACACAAAGCAGAAGGGATTGTAGCAGAAAGAAATTCATCAGGCTATTTGTTTAACTAGGGGCAGGACTTCCCTGCTTTGCTCACCCAACTATCTCTCCTATCCAATTAAATGTGCACTTGGCAGTCATCAGACTGAATGTCTTGGTTCACCATAGAAGCTGGAGATGGAAAACACCTGCTCAGATCATCTCCCATCCAGTGCAGAGCCATTTCCCTGCAGGACATAGGTCATCCCTAAATTCTGCAGCTGACATGCTATATACAGCTTCAAATGGCAACATCCTGTCCAGAGCTGCACTTCATAAATCAGGGTTAGGCCCAGTAAATCGGCAAGGAAGAGCAGTTACCAACAGCATATCTCCCTTCCCAATGGCTTTCTTATGTTTCAAGGAATCAGTGGCATGTCAGAAATGATACTCTTACTCAAAACACTAAATAATATCTTGATAGTGCCGTATCTTGCCAAGCAAGAACATAAGCAAACACTCAGGTCTTCACTGGGGACTTGAGCAATCGCCCTCCGCAGCCAACATTCCTCCCAGCTGTTTATGCGTCTGTCGTAGGGTTGTTGCTGTTGTTATCAATAACTGATGTTATTACTGCTGTATTACTATGTCATTTTATCATTCCTGGGTGGGAGGATGAGTTAAACGATGAATCTGTGCATATTTGTCATGGTGGGAGCCTCCGGAGCTCCATGTTTCTGTGGAAACCTGGCCCTGGTTTAGCTGAACTGGCTTTAAAATCTGGCCCCATTGGGTGCTGAGCACTCAGAAAAGAAAAATAAGCTGGCGCTGAGCTCCACTTGGAAATCTGCTCCCAGATGTATGGATGTTTGTTTACAATTACATTTAAGAGATCTAGAAAACTTCACCAAGATGCAAAGTAGCATGACTAAAAAAGTCTTTGCAAGTTCCTGTCTTCACCGATTGGCATAAAATGGTTACGTATTCTTTCCATAAGTTTTTGTGTAAGTTTCAGAAGCCAAAAAGGAAAGACCAAAAAAAGCCTGTCTCAGCCAAGATCATCAGTTTAGCGTATATGTAGCACCAAAACAACACAAGTTGCACAATTTCACCATACATACCCACTTCTTAACCCATTCTGGCTTGTTCCATACTCAACAGCAAATGACAAATCCAGTAGACCATTATGGACTTTACACAAGGCTGTGGCAGCTGATATTCTACTCCTGACTATGGTCTATTGGCCCGTTGACCACCATGCAGGCACTATTGGCCAAGGGAGGGTAATTTCTGCCTTACCCGGTGAAATGGTGAGTATTTTGAGCAGAAGTTCCTTGGGCACTAATCAGAAGTGGTGCACCCTCCCCTTTGTTAGCCATGGGGCAGAAGCATGTTCTGATGAAGGGCTGCTGTTTCACTTTCTGAAAGAGGTCACAGCGCTGTACTGTGTGTGTTCCTGGGCCTTGGGACGTAGTTTTTCGAAGTGCTCTTGAGATACCTGTAACATATGGTGACATTTTCAAATATTCACCATGCCGGCGAGTCTGTGCTGTAATGTAGGCAAGGGCCACGTTGCAGCGACACTGGGGAAATAGAAGTCTGGCTTAGGGGGCAAAGATTCAATAACATTGTCCACATTTTAACAAGGTTATCACAGTGAGCCCGGGAAAACTCCAGCCATGTGGTTTTCTAAAGACTTTGAGGTATTGTTAATTAAATGACTGCTGTGTTTTTACCTCCCATAAAAAAAAAAAAAACCAACAAACTTTACCTCCCATAAAAGCTTTTTAGCTTGTCGATGCATTAGGCAGAAATCCTGCCCGGTGTCTGCCTGCTCTGGAGCAAATGCCTTACGTTGCTCTTGGGGCTGCTCAAGCAGACGTGGCTCTGGTGCCAGCACCCAGCCCAACCTGAGTCTGGCTGGAAGGGCCCCAAAATGCCACCCCCCCACATTTAGTCAAGAGTGAAACAATGGTGGTAACCTCCTGGCTGATGAATGCAGCCAGGCAGGATGGGAAGGGCATGAAAACGTTCAGATTGCCATGAGTGAGAAGCAACGCAGCATCCGCATTGCCTCTCTTGTTCTTGGCATTGCAACAATGCATAGTTTGCTGTTGTCTCTGGAACCACTCAGGCCTGTAATGAATGGAGTACCAGTGACTGGAAACGTTCCTTTTAAGCGGATGTTTCCATTACTTTGTTTTCTCCTTAAGCCTTGTAATGGTTTTTTCAAGTGTCAGCAGAAGGGCTGAAGCATCTCTTGATCTTGCAGATTGCATGTCCATGTGGACCAGTCCAGACACTATGTGGAATTTTCAACACAATATTCACTTGTTCTCCAAACTCTCAGTGTTTTGATTATTTCATTTCACTGGTACTAAGGAGGGAAGACTTCCAAGGTTTACATTTTAAAAAGTGATCACAGACAGTAATTCTGTCCACAAACATGATACATAAAACTTATTTTCAGAAAAGCTGAGCTCACCCTCTTCTCCATGTCTTCAGGAAAAGTTATGGGATTTTGATAACTCTGAAGAATATTTGAAAAATAGCATCCAACCTTTAGATGTTGCACATTTAGAGTTGGTCAGGACACTTCAATTAAAATAAAACGTTAGAAAACAATTTGTTAACACCAAAACTCTGCAGAGGATCAAATCAACTTAGACTGTACCTTCCACTTCTTCATCTGTGATTTACCCAAATCACAAGCACACTGCTGCTTTCAGTAGCCCAGTGGCCAGGGTAGCATACATGTGTGAGAACTGGGATTACAACCCCAGCTGAATGCATCTGAGCAGAGATTTGGTCTTGACTTTCCCACACCCAAAGACCTCAATTTCAGGATAGTAGCAAGATAGAAACAGTTGTCAGGCATCTTTCTTGTTCTGTTGGAGAAAAGAAGGAAGAAAAAAAAAAAAGGGGGGGGGGGGAGAGAGAAAGGGAGAGAAAACCCTCTTGGCTTCATCCCAGTGTGGAAACCTTTTCCCATCTCAAGTTATCTGAAAAGAGCCAAGACTAGCAGCCAACGCCCTCGTAACATAGGGACCCTATTCACAAAGCATTTAATCCCATACTTAAGTGTACCTATGAATATGGTTTATGATTAAACTTGCATGTTTTGCAGGATTAGGATGGATTTAGATGGAAACTTGAAGATCTGGAGAAGCAAGTCTGTATTTCTAATCCTTCAGTCTTCACTTGGGCAGATTGCCTACTGGTCAATAAAAACTCAGGTAAGTCCAGTAAAAAGAGACTTTCCAGTTTTCCCACCAGCAATGGTAACTGGTAGAGGTTTTGGCTCAGTGTCTGTCTACCCATTTCCTATCTGGTGTCTGTGAGATGTGATACAGATTGAATCACAAGTACTTTGATCTTTGAACACCTCATGTCAACCCCGAACATGGTGGCCATGCTCAGAAGGTGGCTCTGAAAAAGCCCCTAATGCCACATCTGCTGTCAGCAGCAGCCATGGATGCTTACTGGGAGGCCATGCATGTCACCTCATGTTGAACCTGTTCCACTTCAGCAGAAATGTGTGGACCAAAGTAAATCAGGGATCCCAGAAAAGGAATCATAGGAGTTTGCTTGTCAGTTAGTTTGGTAGCCTGTAGAGGAAAGTTGCAGAAGAGAGATATCCTCAATCTGCATCAATGCTGTAGAGAAGTCCCTATGCTCCTGTGCTTCCAGACATGCTAGATGGGTTTTTCATGAATTCACAGAAATGTGACGTTGATGGGGACCTCAGGAGGTTACACGGTCAAGCTGCTGCACTGATGCCAACACCATCCCTGACATCCATTTGCCTGTGCAGTTATTGAAAAACTCTTAAGGGACTCCATTAGCTTCATGCTTTTCATGAAGCACTTCACAACCTTTGCAGTTGGGAAGCTTTGCCTGACATCCAAGCACACACCACCTCTGCTGCAAACACAGGTGATTTCTTTCCCCATGCAACACAGAGATGTTCATTGCCCTTTTCATAACCACACTTGGTGCATTAGAAGTTTTGAGGTTGCAGCACACTTGGTTCTCCCCAGTGATGCCCTCCCTGAAGCTGTGCCATTCTTCCAGACCTCTGTCCCATCCACTGCTCAGGTCCCGCTGATCACCCTCATGGCTATGCATCAAATGGCCTTGAGCTCCTCCTCTCGGGTTCTTTTTCTTGGCTTTGCAGACAATATTGAAAGTGGGCTTTCAAATTTCTCCCCAGATCCCCCAGGTCCAACACTGGGAGGTGCCAGAGGACCTGCAAATCGCAGTGGACACGTGGGCTGACCCCGTTATCTGATGGCTCTCATGCTGATATAATGGCATCCTTGCTCATAAAAGAAGCATGTTGGCATTCAGGCAGGACTCTGCCCTGCAGCATCATAGAAGTGATTTAATATTTTACACTATGAAGCATGGCTTGTAACAGTTTCTGCAGGGTGCAAGAGCACTTACAAGACAGCACTGTATTAGTCACTACCATGGGCCACCTTCTGAATATTATAAACCTTAATTTACTTTTTTTATAATCTGAATGGACTTTTTAAGTATATCTAAGGGAATTGGAGTGAGGAGAAACATTCCTTAATTCAGCCATTGCATCCTTAAAGCCAGATTGGAAACATGGAAACCATATGTGAGCTCTTAGCTAATAAAATAAAATGCCAAAATGCGGCAGCCGAAGCTATTGCACCCAAAATATAATTGCACATATGCTCATTTACTCACTTATAATCAAACCATTTAAAAAAAATAATAATAAAAAAATAATTTTTGATACTCAGACTAGGTGTAACTGTTGGACTTAGTTATTTTACAAAATTATTTTACACAGAAAGAATGTGCACAGGTTTTTCTAATAGTGATATGAAAAGCAAACTGTATAAATACAGCCACACACAGCACCAATTGATAATGTCTCACCTGAGCACAAAAAAGTCCTCAAAATCCCACAGCAGGACAAATTTATATTAATTTTACTATAAAGTAATCTTACTTTTAGATGTCTCTAGACTACATATTAATGGTAAATATATTTTTTTTAAATGCTGAGCTTTGGTTTTCTTCGCAGTAGATTCCTTTTTTTCTTTATTACAAGTCATAAAGAGATATTTTAGCCCTGCCAAAGGTGTCAGAACGGAAATCATCTCTTTACTTAAACACTTCATGTCTCATGTCCTGACTATCTCTAAAGCATTAGTTTTAGCTGGTTTTAGTCTCTGTTCCATCCAAACCTTATTCTCCCAGAACTGATTGGAAGCTTCACAGAGATGTTGAAAATGAGCTGCTTGAAAAGCAGTCAGAGAAGACCCTGCTCCTCATTCAGAGGTTAAGGACCATATAATCCTTTTTATCCCCCTGTTTTTCCCTGTGATATCAGTTGCATGAATTCAAGGAATCTCAGCTCAGCTTGGGCAGCTGAAAAAGGGTTTTGCAGCATGCGGTCCCTTGGGAGATGTCTGCTGAAAAGCCACATAGAGCAAAGAACATTTATCGCATCAATCTTGAACACCAAGGTCTAGTGCAAGGCTGAACCACTGATGGGGCCACAATAAATTCACTTTTTCTGTGGATTAGCTGTCAAGAGTGGGAAGCAAGAGGAGCAGCATTGCTCTTTCTGACCAATAGGCTACACTAAAGCTCGTCTGAGAGCAAACATCAAACTAATGTGCAATGAAATGCCCTTGACCGTCTGGAAATAACGGGAATGGCTCTTCTACTTTGGAGGCATTGACCTTCTTGGTACTACCCCAGGGTGCCCTCACCATGGTCAACCCCCATTTGTGCTCCAAAGCATCACTCCCAAATCCTATGCAAAGTTCAATATAATTAACCAAAGTGACTGAAAAGGTGTAATGTGCATCAAGAGTTTGACTTTTTCAGTCACCAGCGCTTTATTGTTTTAGAAACTTGAGAGAAGGGTGTAAAAATTATAATGCGTCTTCTAAAAGGATGAGAGAGGAAAATTAATTGAGAAGGAAGCAATTAGATGGTTAAGTGCCTAGCTCTGCCACTGGCTTCTTTCACAGCCATGGCCAACATCCATATTCCTTCCTCTCTCCAACCTTCACGTCTCTCCTGCCCCTGTACGCCATCTGTACAACAGCCCCCGTCTGTAAAGTGGTTCCATTGTTTGTCCCAAGAGCTTGATGGCTTTTGACTATGTGCAGTGCATTGCACAACGGCCTCTGGATGCTATTTTATAAACAGCAAATATAAATAGAAGACTTTTAGGGAGACTACTAACAAAACTTTAGGAATAATCTGTTTAAAGTGAATTTAAAAGTGAAAAGCTGATGTGCAGCTGCAGTTCTGGGATATCTTTAAGGCAGGCTAGCCAAGAAATTGGCCCTTGTTTATTTTCTTATGTGATAAGTTAGATAGGGAAAATGTTTTCATAATTTTATTTTTTATTCAAAAATTAAAAAATCAGATAGAGCAGCCAATGGAATGAGTGAAGTCAGATCAAAGATGATAAATTGAGTCTAATGAGATGAAGAGTTTACCTATTTCAAATACTCGACTGGAAAAGTCACATCTTTATAGAAAATTCTTTCTTAAAAAAAAAAAAAGAAAAGAAAAAAAGAAAGAAGAAAAAAAAAAAAAAGCACACAAGAGAAATGAAAAGACAA
>JANHGN010015111.1:45559-58985 GCA_024605025.1 Megaceryle maxima | reverse complement strand
TAATAATAATAAAAAAATAACAATAATTAAAAAAATAATTAAAAAAAAAAAATCATCTCTCTGAGCATGACCTTCATCACTGCCAGCTATTTCACTGCTAATTTCCATGGGACATTAGACTGTACTAACAGCTTCTTCTTGTAAATGCAGGATTTATGACAAGCACGAAAAAGGTACATTGATTTATTCTGTCACTTCCAGAAGAACCAGACACAGTTTAGATTTTCCTCTAATCCAACCTGTCCAGTATAGTTCTTGTCATCTATAAACAGAATACCACAAGAACTATTAATGAAACTGCTGGTTAGGAAGAAATACAAGATACAGTATATTGCCACCATCACAATTTTTGTTTTGGTACTATGGTGTGAAGTTTAAGGAATTCAGCTTTGCCTTACCAATCATTGGTTGCAGAATGTTTTCCAACACTCGGACAAGCTGTTGGTAGATCTGAATAGCCAAGTCACTCAGTACTTGTCTGTATTCAGCTAAATCAAAATTAGTGAGGCAGTGTTCATTTTGACGAGGTGTATTATGCTTCATAAACCCCTGGATTCATAAAATAACAGAAATGAATTGCTTCAGTGGAATACAAAAATACTACACAAACCCAGTATTTGTATTTTTTTCATGCAACTGACAAATAGCACTTTCAAAATAGCCCCTCAAAATTTTCCTTTGGAACTTCTTGTGATTGAGGTTAATGCTATGATTTGCTTTCCAGTTGTGATTTGTACAACGTCTTCTTCCTTGACTTGAAACTTCAAATATCTGACACAGGAACAAACTCAGTCAGCTTTCTGGCAGGTAAGACCCTTCCCTCCCATTCCAGCATTCTCACCTGGCCATTTACAGCTAAAAGCCAATTAAGTTTGAAAAAGAAATGAGGCATACCACAGTCTCCAAACATAAACTAGTCTGCCGTACTATGGTTAAAGGGCTTAATGTGGCCTTTTTCACAGGAAGTGCAGTGAATCATTACTAAACATAATGGTAGCAGCCAGGTTCTTCTACTTAATCTGAGCTGGCACTTTTTGGAGTGCAGTAACATCTAGCCTCTGGGCCCCCAGACTGCAATAAAGGAAAACTGGTTCAGATCTTATCTCCCCTTGTTTTCCACTGACATCATCACCATCATTCCAAAAGTGTAGCTGTTTTAAGAGACTTTAGTTGACTAGATTTTGAGATACTACAGGAATTGTTGAAGAGTAGTGTTCACTATTACTACTGTAGAGCAAAAGAAACCAAGACAGGAGCACTGCTTACCTCTTCTCCGCTATATTGCTTCAAACAGTGCAAAAATCGGCAGGTGTTAGATAGCCAGAAGGACACTGTTTCGAAGTCATCACCTCTTTTCTGAAGATAAAAAAACCAACATATTTCAGCAAAGACTGGTTAGGAGGAATAAAATAAGAAATCGTTAGGTAAATAATAGAACACTTAAAATCCACTTTATTATAGCTACTCAGATTTTAATGCTTTGCAAGATTTGTGTATTTCAGTATCATATTAGAGAAGTACGGGTTTTGTAAAAGTACCATTAAACACCACCCCTGTTTTCTGTAGTATTTTTCAAGAACTTTCAGAATATAATATCCCCCACAGATATGATCTTTCTGTGTTGTACAGACCCTTCCTAACTGCTCTGTGCAGAAAAAAACAGGGCAATGTGACTATTTCAAAAACACCCATTCATTTTCAAAACATGTAGCTTGACTAAATGCTTGGCTTTTGAGCACATCTGTCTTAGTTAAAAACTAAAAAACTCCATGAAGCATAAAGTATACTTATGTCTTAATAATGCCTTCAAGATATCCTTGCCCTAAACTCTCTGAGCCAACTCATGGCAAAGACTTTAGGCAGGAACATATTATCATCAGTGTAATATGCAGGTGAAACAAATGAGGAAATCTGTGAACCAAAAATGCAAATGAAACATTTTAAGTGTTCTGGTGAAGATTAACATAGACTCACTGTGCAAACTTTGACTACATTCAAAATGTTACAAGCATAGCTTCAGAGGAGGAAGACTATTCAAAAGAAAAAGAAAGTAGTTCCTTTTCCACTAACAAAAAAAAAAAGCATATATGGTATTATATAGATAAAATGCTATCAATGCAATCTATTGCTGGCTAAGACAACTTTTTTGTGACTTCAGTGGGAGGAAACCTGAAAGCCTTTTGCTCACTTCTCTACTATAAATTCAAAAGCAAATTTTAAATTAATGTTTTTCTAAACCAAGCAGACCAAACTAACCTTCAATACTTTTTTGATGCCATTGATAGTGGAAGTCAACAATGACCGCACTTTTTGGTCATCATTAAGGTAATCTGCATGGCGTACACACATGAACAAAATATATGCTGGTAGTCCTGGAATCAGGTTGACAGCTACCCCACGTGGTTTCAGCTCTTGAGAAAAACAAACGCACATTGTTTTGTTAAGAGAAAAGTCACTGGAAGATGTTATATGAGGTAACAGCAACCTTCCCAGTTAACAGTACATACATATGTACCAGTGAAAACTAAAACCAAAATGACTAAGAATAGTCACTTCCTTGGTAAAATATTAGAACAGAGGAAGACAACATATCTGCCTGCTAAAAAATATGCAGACACATTAATATGTGCTATACTTATCAGGAAGGATGATTACATTACAATAGACATTTAGGAATTTTAGGTAAGTTGAACACTCAAAAATAATCCATTTCATAATGCATATTCTGCATTCTTATCATTCATTTTTCAGCATCTGTTGGAGCAGAGGAGGCCACAAAAAATAAATATGCTTACCTAAAATAAGATTCTTGACAAGTTTTTGTTCATCCTCCTTCTTATATTCCAACATCCCTTGGAAGTCCTTTTCTTTCCGTGGAATGTTAACTGGACGAATAGGTTCATCAATGATTTGTCCAGGTGATATGTTCTCCATCTGGCCCACTTAAGAGGGGAAACAAAAAGAAATGATACATTTTCCAGTGAAATCAATGCACACCAGAGGAAATTACATTTCTAAGGAAGAACTTCAGCATACAGAAGTGAGAAATGTTTTCTTTGGCTCCAGACAACACTTATTGGTAAAAAACCCATTAAACAAAATGATAGATTGTTGATAAATGTATCTTGGGGTGCCATTTTTCCACTGAAGAAGAGTGGAAGTATGTGAATAGCATCCATTAATACAAACTTACTACCGATTTCCTGGATTTTATCATATAAAAGCATGAAGGTGAAGCAATAGCCATTAATCACTTAATCCCAGATTAATTCTACAAGGGTCACTGTTAAATGTTCTGCAAAATGACAGTATTTTTCAAGATTGGACTCTGTTGCCTATAGTGGTAGGTATACCTCAACCAGCAGCCAAGCATCCACACTGACTCCAGCATGACAGGGGAGAGGATATTAAGAGAAAAAGTGAGAAAACTTGTGGGTTGAGATAAAGGTGGTTTACTAAGCAAAGGACAATGAGGGGTGAAGCAAAGCAAAGGCAGTCACTCATGACCCCCAAACAGGTGGACTGATGCCCAGCCAGACTCCAAACAACAGCTACTGTGTACATAAGAAAAACCTCTTCTGGCTCCTGTTGTTAGGTGGTATGGAATATGGAATATTATTTTGGCCAGTTTTGGGTCATCTCTCCCAGCTGTGTGCTCATGTGCTTTCCAACCCCATATCTTACTAAGGAGAACGAATGAGAAAAAAGAGAAAACCTTGACACTGTGCAAGCTCTGCTCAGCAATAGCCAAAACACTAATATGTTACCAACACTGTTTTAGCCTCAAATCCAAAACACAGCATCATGCAGGCTGCTGTGAAGAAAGCCAACCCCACCCCAGCCACCCCTACTACACCTTTCTAAGTTAACTGGGTAATAAACACAAACTAACCTGTGTTTTCAGAAACATTTCCCATTCCATATTGCATATCAGCACCACTGTGATCTTGTCAACAGTAACAACCAAACAGTGCTGAAAGACTTTTTAAAAATGCAGCTTGAGTAACCTTTCAAATGGATGTATGAAATATCCACCCTGTTGCATGCAGTGCCTCACAGGATCAGATCCAACACCTACACTCCACCTGATTAGGTTGCATGTTTGATTTCAAAAAGCAGAACTTGGCTTCATCCCATGGAAGCTACATCGTATTCTCACAGCCCTCCTGGCTGCATGTAATTGCAAATTATTGCACATCCTGTAAGTGTGCTAAATGTGTGCATTTGTCAAATGGGACAGAAAATGCAGACATCCAAACTAGAGCTCAGAGAGAGCCCCTACTAACTAAAGCATAATATACTCCTGTTAATCCAGGTTTAACTTGGTATCTCTGTTTTTTCACACTTAAACACTGAAGACTACACAGTCCCCGATTTCAAACTTAATACTCAATTAACTACACTTGTAAAGCAGTAAGCTTTTTTCTGGAAAACAACAGATGACCATAAAAACCTTCTGAAAGGTTAGGACCAGGATTTAAAAACAAATTCATACTTCAACTTTCTAACATTATTGTTTTTATTAATTAAGCTGTCAGTCTCACCAGTCCCAAGATCCTAAGGCAACTCAGACTGATGCTTATAAAAATAAAATTAGCTTAGTCTGTATCTCAGCATTCTCATATTCGAGTTTGACCAACAGCTCTGAAAGGAAACTTCAAACACAGAAAGATAGTCTCAGCATTCTTGGCTCCATTAATATAAAAATTCACATTCAAAGGAAAACCAGGTAAATTATTTCTAGTATTATCTAGTATTGCTTTTGTCTTAACAAAACCAGATACTGTCTTTGAGTACACAAACAGTGCAGGTAACATTCCTTTACGCTCAAATAATTTCTGCCTTCAGAGAAAAATCGATCTCCTTTACTCATCACTTCAAAATGTGACAAATTTTCTAAAGGTTTATAAAGCTCTGAGCATACCTCCTGTTTCTGGAATCAATTAACAGAAGCTAATGGTACTGAAGACCTTGTGCCCTCCTGACTACTAAAAAAGATGGTTATGATGACAACAGGATCACAAAAAGTAAACCAAAATATTTTTCTTTCTTTCAAAATACAGAAGTACCTTCAAGTTCACCAATCTTCTTAGCAAATACTTTCAACTGTTTCTTTAACTTGCGAACAGTTTTGTCTTGCTTTTCAAGCTGCTCCATTAAATCCTATAAATTAAAATGAGAGAAAGATGAAGATATGAGAAAAATCCCATAATGTGTGACAGATAAAATCAGTGTTGTTAGAATTACAAGGCAGCGAGGAAAGCTGAGCAGTGGTGCCATCCTCTGGTTGCTGTTTGCAAGCTGGTACGTTGCCTATAACATAAGCCACAAATATTATTAAGTTGTGTGCAGCATGACAAAGGCAAAGCTCTAAGGCAGATATATTCCGCAGATACATTCAGAACTATGTCAATTCTTATGGCAGAAGACATTTTGCTGCAAACATATCTCCCTAATGCTTCCTCCCTGCTCTTTCAAAAGCCTCATAGAAATAATTTGCTTTATTAACAGCTAGCCTGTTCTGCATCATTTAGTCATGCTTTCAGGACTGCCCACTACTCAGACCTATCCATTTTATAAGACCATAAGGGAGAGATCTACAGAAAGACCATAACTTGCACTAAAATTTACCAAAAATCAAACCTCCAAACATATATTTCTTCTGATGCTCTGTCATTTCCCTGTTGCTTGCTGTTAGCACATTTCTTTACAATGAAACTGGCATCTTATATCTTTTTATTCCATACCAGGACAACACCTAGCACCTAGAAGTCCTACTCTATTGCAATAAACCTGTATTTTTTTTTCAAAGGATCACTCCCCAGAAATATATCTTTGTATAAGTCTGTGACCAATGGTAGTGCATTAATAAAATAATCATGTAATTCTACAAGGGGAAGTCTTTCTAAAGGAAGCAAAACTTCAAGCTCAAAACACATGAAAGTCATAATGGATTAAGGGTTTGAAAGAAAAATGCTCTTTCATAGGTGTCATTCTTCATGGCACTAGTAAGAACATAAGGGACCACGAGCTCCTTGCATCAAAAGCATTACCTGGGAAAATACACCCCTCCTGAAGTATTGAAAAATAGTAATGCAGCATCGGCAACAACTTAAAATTAGGCACAAACTGTTCTTAATCATGTAGTAAAGAGTTTATAACCTGATATAATATAGTTGATCAGTGAGATATTAGGCCTGTTGAAAGAACAGAATCAAGGCCATGCTTCACATTCAGAACTGCTCAATTTTACAACAGAAATCCCGTTAATAACACAATATACTTATTGTCAGATATAACAATTTCTCCTGAAATTAATTAAAAAACCACATGTAAGTCCAAGAGACTGTTTCAAATGTATCAGTAAAGGAATATGATTTCTGAACAACAAATACGTGAAGTTCTTTCTGTGGTTCCTCTAAACAATCTGAACAGATTTCACAACTCATTCAGATTCAGAATCTCATCAACTATGTTCTTCCAATCTTAGATATGGTGCTATATTTAATTATCACAGAAATATTATGTCCAATTTTATCCTTAATATTTTTCATTTTTGAAAAATATTAAAAGGTTATGTATTTTGATTCTGACAGATTTATTCACTTCAGATGTCAGCACTTAAGAGATCTATGAACAAATTAAGGCTACGACTGGATTGCAGACATTATCCATCTTGATAAGTATCTTTAGGATCAGGCCTCTATTTTGCTGAACCGAATTAAAATGTATCCAAGTTTTAAAGCAAAGAGTGATTCTGAAAATTGAGCATCTTTTGTGTCATGTACCTATTTTTCAGGGCAGTATGAAGTAGTATTCAAAAAGAATTACTTTGTTCACAGTGCAAGACTTTTATTAGTAACAGAACTGTGCATCAAAAAGAGACACAGATTACACAGAGGACACTAAGACTTAGCAAAAAAAGCAGTGAGGGAAGTAACTGGCATCATGAAACTCTCTGCAGCAGATTGCCTTTGAAAGGGAGAAAGGTAAGCAGCCTGCTTTTCAATTAGTGCTCCAGAAATAGCAAACAAGACAACAGAGAAATAGGATTCACGTGATCTACATACAATCATCCGTTTGTAAAGTGAAATCCGGTATGTTTGATACTTCTTGGGATCATCTGCATACAACTCCTCATAAAACTGTAAAATAGGTACAGGATTGTTTTTTCCCCTCCCTCTGAGAATCACTTCAGTAAGTGCTACATAAATGAAATCAGATTAAAACAAGATCAAGAAACTCTTATTTTTTAGGTAGCCTAGTCCTTAGTTGTAGCGTTCACGACAGCCTCTCCCAGAGAGAAGCTGATATAGATGAGATGCAGAACAGTCAGATCTTTTAAAAATGGGCAGTACTAATGCTGTGAAAGCCTGGAATATAATGTTTGAGAGAGCCTGGACAGGACATTTTGTTATGCTCATCAAGATGGGATTGCAGTGAATACTGCAATTCTAATATCACATCTGGAAAGTCTGTAAACTATTTCCATTATAGGCCTAGGAGTGGAAAAGAAGCATATATGCAACTTGGAGTGGACTTGCAATACTCAAACATCAGAAGGGAAATATTAAGCAACAACTCTATACTTAACAAGATGATATTCACTGTGTTTGAAAATAAAGAGAACTCCTTTGGTATGTAATTATATGACTGCATTCTGTGTTCCCAAGACAACACAGTCTTGGGGGGGGAGGAGGGGGGGATTGTGCTAAATCCCAACATATGACTAAGCAGCAGGCAGGAGCTGTCAAGAGACAGAAACATTTGCCATTTACCTTCACCAGTGAGAGACTGCTGCTGTTGGAGGCAAATTTACATTTTCTATTAATTTGCTAACATCTATTTGCTGAATTATCTGATGCTTTCCTCAAAACCTTTGGTACTAAGACAAGAGCCTGACAATGATGACTTTTGTAATATTAGCAGGAAGGACTACAACGTGGCTCATTTAGAGGAAACAATGACACTCAGAGCTAGGATCTTTCTTCATTAAGTAGCATGGTTGCCTTTACCAATAAACAGTAATAAGCCAATGATATTCCAAAGTAGGCCTCTTTGGAAAATCTCCCCAGAAACTATCTACTCTACACATGATGAATATATTCCTTTGAGCTGAAAAATTAGGAGTTTCACCTGATCTTTCCTTCATACAAAATGTTGTGCAGTAAACAGGTAATACCAATTATTAGCTAAGTGACTTCTAACCAAGTTTCTTTCCCTGGAACTGTTCCTTTTTTCAAAGCATACTGAAGAGATGGAACTCTTAACATAGTGGATTATCTGTGTCGCTTCAGGCAGGGAGGAGGGAAATGGGAAGAAAAATAACATTAAACAATCAAAGAACTACATCAGAGTTTTCCATCAAATTAAATAAATATATTTCAGAGAAAACCCACTACTTGTCATTATACTTAGTCAAGATTAAACTCATCAGCTTAAAGATGGTATCCACTAGCTTTCTCCATGCCACAAACTTCAAGCATATTCCCTGAAACATTATTACTTTGTCAACAATCATAAATATCTCTCACTTATTTTTGATTACCTACAAAAACCCAATTCACTCATGCAATTTTTTTGTAGGAGGTTGCCACCTGTAAACTGGTAAGAACTTAAGAGATACAGGAAATCTGTAAGTCCCCTAGCCTGCCCCTGCAGCATTGTTTCCCTTACCAAGTTCTCATTAGTCAGCCGGGTGATCTCATGCTGTAGACTGGCTTCAATGCGGGCCTCTGGAGGTAGCTGTAGATTCTGTGCTAGGAGCTGCTGCTGGCGATTGTTTTCTTCCTTCAGACTTTGGATCTCACCTCGCAGTGATTCCAGTTCGTTCTCATGGCTTTTCTTCTGTGACTGAAGCTGAGATTCTAGCAACCTAAAGAAGTTGAGGAAAAAGTTGCGTGAACACATGTGTAAAGTTACATCCCCGATTCTCAGAGGGAGTGTAAAGAAGCTTTAGCTGCTGCTCAGGAACAATTAGCCATGGCTTGCAAAAGAAAATGAAAAAGGCAGAGTACTCTTTAAACCCTTCAGTATGCCTTCTAATTAAATTAAGCTTGCATGATCAAAAAGTGAAGAGAAACTAAACTAATTGTAACAATGCTTTGCATTTCCTTTGTGATTGAACACATACTGAGTACAGTGCCACTGAGAACACGTGGCAATAAATATAATGCTAAGTCTTCACAGATTGTCACTGCTTTTAAAGGGGCTTTAAAGAGGTTTTACCTCTAAACAAATCAAACTGTGCAAGGTGAAAAAGACACTGTGTTCACTTAAGCTAGGACCCTGCAATACTGACAAAGGAAAATCTTTCTACAGTCAACTCTGTTAGAAAACATTTAATTGCAAATGCACATAAATAATCTCTATTTTTACTTTAGACCAATATATTGTAGAGAATTGTCTTTAGTGCACAAAAGGTTAACAACAGAACCAAACTCACGACTGGGAGCTCTATTTTATCCTGACCACTGACTTGTCCTCTCCCCTTGGAAACATCACATCTCAAATTCTTCTCATGAAATGAGGATAACTCCTTCCAAGCAGTGCTGTGGGGATCTACTGTTGCCTGCAAGGCACTATCCAAGTGCTCTGACTCATCACCTTGTGCATACACACACACAGGAAATGACATTAATAGTGACTGCTAGTGTTCAATTAGACAATCTTTCAGGGTTTAAATATGCATAAGGCAGACACATTTATTAGTAACTAGACTGATCAAGCATGCAAGGGCAAACAGTCATTTACCTGCATTGCTCTGCCATTTAATAGAAAGCTTCTTGTCTCTACAATGCTAGGACAAGAAACAAGAGGCACAGAGCAAACATTTGCATCCTGCTTTGCACAACACTTGCTCTAAGTTAGATCTTCGCAGCCTTACCAATGTTAGATGTAGAATTTGTTAGCACAAGAAAAGGAAAGTCTGTAGTTAGTAGCATCCATTGCAGAAAACCTCCTCCTGTAGTTACTGCTACCAAATGCATATATTGAAGATCAGCACTGCTGATCTATTGAATTAGTTGCCAGTGCAGGACTAGGAACCATTTTGGAAGTGTGGGACACACATACGGATAACAGGCCCCAGACACACAGAGCCAGAACTGCATTTCCTAACAGGGCAAATTTTGACCATTACATGACCAGCATGCAATCTTTGCAGAGACTGCAGTGACTGCACTGAGGCTTGAACAGCACCATGATGAACTAAAGATTGCTTCTGTTTGTTTGTTGTTTTGTGTCTTACATTTTGACTCTGGCAAGGAGTGACATGGAAGAAGAATTCAATAAACTGAACTTCAGTCACAAGGAAAGCAACACCCATAACTATCTGAAAGTTAAAGAGTATGCTGAAAATACTCAAACAATAGTTTTAGAATTACTAAACAATTGTACTTCTTCAGGCTGAAAAACTGTAAAGCACATTAATTTTGATACCAACCATAAAGGCTACAAATCTTTCCATTTGTGGAGCTTCTGGTATTTTGCAGTCTATTTTTGTGCAAGTATTGTTCTGAATTTTGTATTAATTGTTGCACCATCTAACTTTTTAAATATAAAACTTGACAACTAGAAAGGTATGGGGAATAAGTTTCCTCAAACTCTTCATTTTGTATAATTTATGATGATTTTTTTTTCTGTTAAAGCAATACTGTAGCTAAAGCAAACCTATAGCAAGGGGAATGGTTAGCTAGAAAAGAAGATGCAAATGGAAGGAAAAAAAACCCAAAACATTCTGAGAAGTCTGGTAACCTGTTGGCTTGTTTTAAGCCTTCATAAACCAGCCAAAGTTCTCCATCCTCATTCAGCATATGATAGTCCTGGGGAGATTGCCTTTCAAGGAAAGTGTTTAAAAAAATACAAAAGAGATATGTGATGGTGATGAGATGACATTTTAAGGACATTACAGACTAAATTACAGTTACTATAAAAAAGAAACAAAAAATGCTCTAAAACAAGTTCACAGACAATTTTTTTGTTTGTTTTATGTACTTCTCCTTAATGACGAAATTCAGTTCTTGGGTTACAGCACTTCACGTTGTTACAATAAATGTATTACAGCAGACTGCTGTGACCACTACTGGACAAAAAGTACCAAACCAGAATGGGGAATGGCACCCAGTTTGATCAATGTAGCAATTAAAGGCTAAGAAGACACAAATCCAGGAAGCCTGATTTTGCATTTCCAGGTTTTTTCCTAATCCTCTCAAATACCGTATACAACAATTTTACAAATCAAATTATAACTCCAACTATGAGTTTTTTCTATGTATCTAGACTTACATGGATGGAACTTACTGAATATGATATACACAGTGTATCACAGCAGATCCCAACTGATCATAGATTAAAGAAAGAGAACTTGTACCTGTTTGTTTCCTTCAGACCAATATATGCCTGTGCTATTTCTCCTTTGTCTTTCATCTTTTGTACATCCTCCAAGAGGATGGTAGAATCTGTCATGGTATTCTGAAAAAAGAATGATGATTTCAAGAGTAAATCTAACAGTGTAATTGTTCTCTGAATTAATGCTTTTGTTACTTTACTCACATGAAACACATGAGTATCCACATTAAAATTAGTGTAGGTACCTAAGAAGGAGGTTTGTCCATAATGTCTATGTCCATTTGGTGTATCTTTTAAAATGAATGCATGCAATGTGGTCAAACTCACTTCAAATATTTTAAGTACTCTGGCAAAGCAGGAAATAATTTACAAGGGCTTGAGATTTTTTGTTAGATATTGTATAATACCATTTTGCTAGTTTTGAATGTTTACTTCGGTTTTTCCTCAGTAAAACCCAAAATACTTAACAGATGTTTACAGTCACCTGAGCCAGTCTGATCGGAGTCATTGCTGTGGAATAATTACAGTGTAACCACAGGCCTCTAATGAACATAAGAGATGGAATTCTGACTTCTCTCTTTGACTTTCAAAACAATCAAATGCTATTTTCCCCAAACATTTCCCTGAAATTTTGCAAATTATTTAAAATAACAACTCTGTAGAGGTAAATTTTGGAGCCTAGGTCTCTATGCCTAGTATGTTACCTAAGATAAAAACCAGTAAAATAGATAGGTTCCTCAAAGAATTATTCCCAACATCCTTATGAGACCTTTGTGATTTTTCTGCTGTTTTATTACACAGTAAAACTGGTGTACCTCACCTGCCAATCTATCAAGCTTTAGTAGTCTGAACATGTTTTTAGAACATTATTTTTGGAAAGAAATGCTAATTACTCTTATATCTTCAAGAATACCCTACCTACTGTAGTTGCAGTATTTAAATTGACAGCTTTCATTTAGAGCCACATCCATTTCTCATACTCATAAATACCATGTGTTCAGCTATGTTTTCTGATCAAATGTTAATGAGTGACCTCATTAATATTTATAAATACATAAGAGGTGAGTGTCAGGATGATGGAGCCAGGCTCTTCTCAGTGACATCCAATGATAGCACAAGGGGCAAGAGGTGCAAGCTGGAACATAGGAGGTTCCATGTAAAAGGAAGGTGATCCTGCTATGGCAAGGGGCTTGGACTAGGTGATCTTTGTCCCTTCCAACCCCCAACATTTTGTGATTCAGCAAATTCTATCTAATATTTACAGATCACAGTGCAAGTCCTCAATGTTTGCTGCATGCTGAGGATAACAAACACTATAAAGTAAGGTAGTTCTTAACACATACTTTTTTTGTGTGTGCACAATTTATGGATTTTGCAAGTTGAGAGAGATCTCTTCCTGAATCACAGTGCTGCTCTTAACACTCCACATTCAGCAAGACACACTGATTGAGCTGACTAGACCAATTCCTGAATCTTTTCACATTCAGATTACCATAAACCAACAATTCAAAATGCTTGAATCTGCTTGTTTTGAAATAACTTATTCCCTTGCGCAGTGGGAAGATAGGGACATGGGACATTGAAAAAGGTTTGTCAATAATACGTAAGTAAAGTGCAAAAGCAATTTCAAGAGGCAGGGAAATGACACCTCAAGTATTGTTGTTTTTTTAGCATTTAATAGTTCTGGTTTATAACTGTAGAAAAAAATGTGTACCTTATCCTCCTGGGAATCAAATTGGTAGGCAAGAAAGAAGAAAAACAAATGATTAAATAAAAAATGTCTTTGCTGCAGCTGTCCAGTCTAACAGAAGCTATCTGCAAACTGGCTGATAGCCATCCCACAGGTCACCTTACTATTTCCCTCAGAACTGCGTTAAAAATAACACTTGTACCCCACCTTTGCTGAGAATAACTTATTCAAGGATTTAGTATTCAATATTTCTTTACTATGTTCTAAGTAGTACTGAAAAATTGTGTGGGTTTTTTTTTTTTAACAGAAAAATATGTTTTCTATAGAATTAATCATATAAAATAATATATATGCACCTTCATGCATCAGACTTTTAATTTATTTAGA
>JANHGN010015111.1:0-45459 GCA_024605025.1 Megaceryle maxima | reverse complement strand
GTAAGAAAATGCCTGGCAAGGACAAAAGTCCCTTTGCTGCAGCTATAAAGCACTAGATGGGTCAGTGGAAATGACTAGATTCTGGATTTACACAGTATCTTTTCAGGTTGAATGACTTTTCTTTTGAAAGCTATTACTTCCTTAAGTCTCTCATCAGAATTAGTGCTTTTTAAAAGATGTGCATTTTAATGGTTGTGATTTACTCTTCTCAGCAAAACCACATAGTACCTATCAAGCAATAATACCGAATTTATGTATCTTCATAGGTCATCTTTATGAAATGTTACTGATTTGCAATTGATTATGACCCCACATAGATTTAGAAGAAATTGTTCCTTGTACCTGCTACTGAACTATTAATTAAAAAGAATTCCTGAGAACTAATGTAAGTTTTCCAGTCAAGCTACATAATCACTAGAGAAATGATACTGCTCCAAATGAGAATTATTTCTGCATTGTTAAATGAGTCTGGGGAGATCCTAGCCAAACCATTCGTATCTGCCAGCCTGGTATGATCAGTATGAGATCTTTACATGAATGCTGGTAAACAACCCCAAAATTGGTTTATTAATAGAATCCCCCAATTTGGACTGCCACAATTTGCGTACTAATAACTGATCAGTGGATTACACTTAGAAAGGCTTTCAAACCTAGACAATTCTTCCTGTCTTTTTAAGCATTCTGTGAAATTAAACAAAATACATTAGTGATGCAATGTAACTTTACTACACAGTGCATCTACTGACTATTATTTACCTTGGGTTGAATAGCCTCTTTCTGGCTAACAAGTTGCGACCTCAGGATGAGGACTTCTTCTTTGCGTACTTCAAGCTCTTCACTTACTGAAGTCAGCTGATCCAGGAGGACTCTATATGCAGGAGCACCAGGAGCAGTTACCTCTGGAGATCGTGTTTCTGTGAGGGCTTTCTGCAGCTCATTCAACTCATTCTTCAGTTTTTTATTCTCAGATTCAAGTTCTTGACGCTGCAAGAAATAGGGACAATTCTGTCACTCAGCAGTGTTTCAGTGTGCCTATAAACCACAGCTACAAAGTTATGAATAAAAATGATAAAAACAATAAGCAACTAATTAATCTCTCATATATCTCTGGCCTCTAGACTATGGTGAATAGAGCCTGGGAGGATTTCACTACAAGGGCTAACTTTTTGGCTGAAGTGCAAAATCAGAACACATATACGAGTTATACAGATTTGATGGGAAAAAAAAATTACCAATCTTTTTGTTAAGGGGAAAATAAGGGGCGGGGGGAGAAGTTCACAGAAAATAGTGGTCAGCAGGCCAAGAAGATTCTGCATCATTCAGTGATATTAGGAATTAGTTTTTCTTTTAGTGGTCTAAGGTATGCATTAATTTAAGTAATGTTTTTGGAAAAGAGGGCTACATTTATAACTGTATATCTGCTCAAAATAACTTGCAAGCTGAACTAAGTGTTTCAACAGAGAAGTCTCCCTGTTTTAGGGGATCTTTTTGTTCTGTAGCTCCAGACACGCATTCTAATGCTTCAAAAAGGGCAATTCTACAATCAAATGCTTGCTGGGGAATTGCTGTTCTAGTTTCTCTAGCTAATATTCTGAAACAGGAGGAATGATGTAATTTTCTATGCCAGCACATGCAATTGGTGGCAATATTCTCACTAGAAAATAGCAGAAACCTTTTTAGAATTACCTTGAGCGACTCGTATTCTAACTCTGCACCTCTTATTGGAGGCCTTTCTTCCTCCTGTGAAAGAATACAGACAAGTGTGAAAAAAAAAAAAATCCAATCCTTTCTATTACTTAATTTAGTTGAGGCAGGAAAAGCAAAGGAAGCAAATTATTATCCTATAAAACTGGAAAACATTCAAACTAAAGCACTCAGTACTACCAGAATTTTGCATTATTTCATTTACTTATGAGATTATGACACATAACTGGTTAATATAAATAAAATCGTGTACAAGTCACACTCAGTGTCACTCAAATGAAGCAGAGTAGGATGAATCCCAGGATGCTCAAGTAATTCACTGGTGAAAGAGCAATAAGAAACAACTGCCAAAACTGGTTTCATAATTTTATAAGCACTTAAGTATACTAAATCAGTGCAGAATTTCAAATAAAATCTGCTACACAAGTCTAATCTCAGTACTTTTGTCTCTGCATCCTGGTTGAAACACTTCTTAAATGAACAATTACTCATTCTCTCCATCACGTAATTAGATTTCTATATTTCTATTCCTTAATGAAAAAAGGCTTTTTTTTTTTTTTTCCCCCCCTTCTTTTTCCTTCTTTTTAAGCAAAGCCCCAAGCAAGTACTAGCAGAATATACGGATTTAGTAAAAGCCAGTCAGCATTCATACAGCTACTGTTTCACAAGAAGGGATACTCCTGGTGTCAGCATTTGATCAGCTAGAAGGAGTTCACCTTAGCTTTAGCACGGAGAGCTTGTTCTTCCTTTCTGTCCAGTTCATCCTGCAGGGATTGCTTTTCTTGCTCCAGCTCTGTAACCCGTTTCTGCAGCTTGAGGAACAGAGACATATCCAATGGTGCCTTTTTCTCACTTGGTTCCTGCTTTAAAAAGAACAGAAGGAAGTCAAGAAGTATTCCCCTTCTACATCGCAAGGAAGCACTGCAGTGAGTAAAGACAGGAAATGGACCAGGGAAAGAGAGGAACACAGAAACATTACTTGATTCAGAGAGTTGACTATTGGCATCTAAAATATTTCATCAGCTGTCAAATACTATTTACAAAAAAGGTCTACTAGTATAAAATGTATCTAAGCTTAAAGCCTAACAAAAGAAAGCACTAGAGAGTACCTAGCAGACAGGAGGTTTATAATTAAGCATACCTTTTATTCTTACTTGTTTGGAGGTAGAAAGTAAGAAAAAAAAAAAAAAAGTATGTGGTTAGACTCACCTGGAAACAACTGTAAATAGAGGTGCTTTTTATTTTAATTTTAAATAATTTCTACAGTAAGTTCTTAAGCTACAGAGAAATCTCTTTGCTGATTGTAAATTTACAGGTTAATTTAGTCAGATGTGACATAAAAAAAATCAGGTATTAGAAGATACATTTTATGCTTTTTTCCTTTTATTATGCTAATTATATGTCCTGTTTTGAGCCTAATCCGCTAGCCTTTTCACTATTTTCTAAGGCAAGGACCAGCATTTGTAATCTGCAAGTGCATCAGAAATTGTCCAACAGCCATTTTGTATTTTGTGTAGCAAGATCAAAGCATTTACTAAGAAATGCACCATAAAATTTTGAAGCCTAGGAAAGGAACTCGAAAATTAATATTAATGACTATAGCAGACAAGCAAGCACAGCCATTTCCACTTCACCTGCTTTTATTGTTGAGGGAAAGAGTCATAAACCACACTAACATCTTAGGAAAAAGAAAAGAGACTCTGAGAATTCTAGCTTTACTGGTTTGCATTTAGATGGACTCTATATTTTAATGTGGTTTTGTATCATTAATCTATATTGTTAGTCTAGAGTCAAACTAGAGTTTGAAATCTTAAGGGGTTAAAAAAGAAACAGATTTAATCTTCCCAGTGCTACCATTATTCACACTCTTGTGAGAGTTAATTTTTAAAATTTAGATTCTAAAAACCAAAACTGGCTCTACAACAGCAGTTCACTAAGTCTATTAGCCAAAGAAAAATATGACATTTGGCTCGTATGTGAAATCCAATTGCACTATTTGCACTGTCCTTTTCCTGATTATCCATGAAGGTAGGAGCCTCTTTCTGAAACAACTGTGTAAGATGCTGAATATATATATCTAGTCTGTTCTTACTGTAATACCAAAGAATTCAAAGCATACTTTCACAAAGTCTTTTCCCATAGGACCACAACTAACTAGAGAATGAGTTGTTTTCAAAAAGGAAATGGAAAAAGTTGGATTAAAGCATTAAATATCCCAATATAAGAATATGGTGTTCACAAGTACATACATACAAAAAAAAAAAAAAAAAAAAAAAAAAAATTAAAAAGTCAACCACTGATCAGGGAAAAGTTCTGGGTTGTCTTTTTTTTTAACATTACCTCCATCCTCAATGGTAAGTCTTCTGCTTCTGTGATCTCAGAGCTGTAAGTATATTCAGATTCATTGCTACTATGAGTTGAATCTGTTCTTTTGTGTCCAGGCTTGGGGATGTTCTGGAGTGCAAATGAAACAAATCAATACAACTATACAGTTTTCCTTGTGACTGTCTCTTCACAATCAATAATTTAGTTTGGTAGTATTAGGTGTTGTATCACAGCTATCACAATTTATAAGAAAGTGTTTTGGTTCTGGTCTCTCAAGTCACCTAAAGCCTACAAGATGTAGTTCACAATCAAATATATGGAGACAGGTCAGATCCTACATCACCAAGTACTGCTGCAGAAAGCAGAATCAAGAAACAACGCAGCATTTAGTGGGAAAGAAAAGCTCAGAAGCACAGGCAGCAATTCTCTAACTTCCCAGACACCGAGGAATGCTTTTCCTCCCTGATGCATAAAATATTGCTACAACTACCAAGAATTTAACACTGGATGAATGTGGTACCTAGTACATGTCAGTAACCTCATGGCAAAATAAGGGTGGCTGTCATACACAATATCATTATTAACATGAACATTAAAAGAAAAAAATCAACCACAATTTTTAAATGTGTGGTTTTTTCTGTCTGAGCTAATCCAATTATTCAATATTTGAAAGGAGAAACTCTCTTTTCAGGTACAGGTCACTGCCACACAGCTAACAGCAGAATCAGTTACTAACATATACCACTAGATTCTGCCTAAACACATTTTTGAACAGCTTTTGATTTCTCAGATGTTAAACCACTTACCACCATTAAGTTCATTTCATCCTTGAGATCATCATACCGCTCTTCTAAACGACTGAACTCATTCAGCAGGTTCTGATACCTTAACCGTTCATCATTCAGATCTAGCTCTAGCTGTTTTGTTTCCTCCACTAGCTTCTTTTCCATCGTCTCTGCCATGAAGCACAGGAATCCAAAGTGAAAACTCCAGTTCTACCTACCCTGCAGTGCATCCATCCTGGACATACAGGCAAGTGTCTACACCAGGAATGTAGATGGTGAAATAGTCTGAATAGTCTGCTGTTTGAAGCTGGTGTGTGGCATCAGTGCTTCTGTGAGCAAATATTAGGCCAAGTATATGAAAGACCAAAACATTATTTTGGTAGCCACGGAAGGGTTCAGTCAAGTTGGTATTCTGCTAATATCTTGCATTAGTAATTCAAGAACGGATGAAGAAATGGCACTAGCTCAGTGCTGTGCTATGTAAATAGCAAAATGGGAGATACTTTATGGCTCAAGTACACTGACCTTCTTCATTGCAGCTGCCTCCATCACAGCCTTTGCATCTACATAGTCACAGCAGCCAGAAGAGCTGCAGTAGGTTAGCTGCATTAAATAACAGAGCCACATTCTTAACAGTCTTTGTAACAGACTTTGTAACAGTCACCTCACCAAAGAGACCTCAAACCATTAACACTTCATGGAAACTCAAACAGTAAATAATTCTGATACATGTGAGTTCTTAAAAGAAATGAAACCATTAAAATAAAAAGGAATGCAAACTAAGGCAAATTAGCCCAATCTCTACAGTAGAGTGTGGTTTTACAAGGTAACACAAGTAGAAAAGCCGAGTTAAGATACAGAGCCAACCTGTTATTTCCCTCGCCTGGTCAAGGATGCGGCAGTTCAGCTCCTCCTTTTCTGTTTTCAGTAACGTGTTCTGCTCTTTCAGCTCTGATACCAGCTACAGAGATAATAAAATATTTGACTCAAAATGCAGTTCATCTTCCAGCAGAGCTCTAACACAAATGACATCCTTGTTGTAAAAATTCAAGTACTTAAACTTTTCTTCAGAGAATGAAATCGGTGAACTGTGTTATGACATCTTCATTTCTTGAATTACATTTCTTAAATATCCCACTACAGATTCCCCTGTATGTTTTGCACTCCACTTCTGATTAGATGTCAAAGCTGCCTTGAACCACTCCACTGTGCCATAACACTTTTGAGTAAAGTCCCAAAGATGTAATACATTCCTTAAAACAGAAAAAATCCTAATAAGGTACAAATTTGGTAGCTCTGTTGTGTACTCCATTGAACTGGGTAACAACATGTTCTAATATCTCACCTCTGCCCAGAAATTGTGTCACTTCAACCATGTCCAGGTGTACTAGTTACTTGTGTCTGATTATTGTTACTATGCATTCACTTTGCTTAATTAATATTTTTCCTTATGTTTAGCTGATCTTGAAATGTCTCACTGCAGCATCACATAATGAGGGAATGACTCTTCCAAAATTCGAAACTTGCACCATTATCAGCAAGTAAACTTGAACAGAAACAACTGTTTTGATGTGCTCATGGCTAAAGCAAAGACAAGGGGTTAGTCAAAACCCACTGAACTTTGACTGTACACGCATATGTGTGTTTAATAAGCTAATTCTTTAAATTAGGCAAGCTATAAGCAGGTACATTTGAACACTGAGATATGGGACAGATTTGCAAATACTTTCAATATAAAATTCTGAATAGATTGAATACTTATATTTACATGCAATATATAGACTTAGCATATTCTTCTACCATAGGTAGAATTATTTAGGTATCATGACTATTTAGGACCGTACAGGTAAAACACTGCTTAAAAGTACTGTAAAAATATCGGCCATGCAACTGAAGCAATTAAGCTTGAGCAAAACCTGAGTTGACACCAGGCCCCTATAAATATTATCATGCATCTGAGACCTTATACTTGCCTGCTCAGTTTCATGCTTGTATTTGTCTGCCCGTTCCTCAATCATCATCTTCTCAGACTGAGTTTGGTGCAGCTCCTTGCGGAGCTTGGCAATCTCCTCCTGAAGGCTGATGACACGGTTGGTTGCATTCTTGGCCTCCTCCTCACTCATTCGAAGCCTTTCGACATCACTCCGCAGCTTCTCTGTCTCTGTACTGTATATGATCTCCAGGTTGCTCAGCTTGTCCAGCAGAGTTTTGTACTCTTTGTTCTTTGAAAACACAACACAGACATAGCAGCTGTTAGAGAAGTTCTGGTTTGAGGGAGCTTTCTAGTTTCCTACAGAATTATCCAGACATGGGAGCAAAAGAGCAGCTTTCTCATTTCTCTTTTTGCAGAACTGGTTAACAATGTTACAGAACAGTCCAGTCTCTAAGCCTGCACATTAATATCCAGAACTAAAATCAGAAGACGACATGTATCAAACATTAACACCTCACCTTCCCCTTCAACGGAGCAATTGACCTGTTTCAAATGAAATACTGACTTGAAGGCAGCAAATGTTTTCCTCTCAGGGCTGCTGAGAGACATAAACAGATGCTTTACTGTTTGAATTCTACTGCGGCCTCCCTTTCTCTTCCATCAATGTTCTTCAGCACAAAAGAAAGCTGATACCTTACAATGCAAATTCAGTGCATTTTTCTGTGAATGCCCACAGTGCTACTGAGAAGGGTAATACAAGATTTGTAAGTATTTTCCCTGAGGCCTGGGAGCTTTTACCTGCTCATCAATTTTTCGCTGCAGCTGCATGATCTTATTCTCCAAGCCAATGTGAAGTTTCTTGTAGCGTTCTACAGACCGGGCTTCTATCTTCAGTTTCTTCAGCTCCCTCTTAGCCATCATGCGCCGGTAACAGCATTGCAAGTAAACAATTGCCTTCAAGGTCCTATGGTAGTGCACTCGAGCCAGCCACCCTCTTAGATGTTTCTGAATAATAATAGACTTGTGCTCCTGAAGCATCTACAGTTAAGAAAAACACCACAAGGGGTATTAGTTACAAACTACACTTGCTCAGTTACAGAAACTCCATAATGAGGGGTGTAAAGATAATGCACACATAGAAACACCTTAGCCTGTAAAGAGAAACTTCTGGTGAAGAGTAACAAGAAACTTATATGGAATTAACTTAAAGGAAAAAAAGAAGAGGGAAAGAATAAGAGGGAAGGAATAAGGAGGATGACAAGGAATAAAAAGAAAATAAACCAGAAGAATAAACATGTAAAGAAAGAGCTGGAGACACACTGAAGAACCAGGCATTCCTTTGTGTTGATGTCAGATCCAAGCTAATTACAAAAATATATGGTACCTGTTGGCAAGTTTACAAAATACAACCCTTTTTAGGTTTTTTTACTGCATCTTTTATCTCAAAACATCTTAGAATCATTGACATGCCGCATAGGGTTCATCATTATAAAGTTTAAAATTACCACACTTAACATGCAATACAGCTAGTACACAATAGAATCAGAGTAAATTGTAATTTTTATTTTTATTTTTTCCCCTTTTTTGATATATCTTGGACTTACCAGCATGGAAAAAATCTCCATTCATTCTAATCAGAAATTTCTGCCATAGCTTTAGGGTGTTTAAAACAACAACAACCAAAAACAAAACAAAACAAAAACAAACAAACACCCCCCCCCAAAAAAAGAAAAAACAAACAAAAAAACCAACCAAAAAACCACCACCACAAAAAAAACACCAACCCCACAATAGTTTTTAACAAAGAACAGTGAAGACTGCTAACAACCATCATCACTGCATTAGCCAGAGATTTTCACTAAGAAGAGTCTACTGCTTGGTTCTGCTGGACCCTTCAACCACTGATTCAATCAGAGATCCCCTAGGTCTGGAGCAGATAACTCCAGCAGACCACAGCTATACTCTGAGAGCCTGCCCAAAGCCACAAGGCTTCCAGGACTCGAAGAACTTTGTAGCTCACTTAATGAAGGTTCTGCAAAATAAACAGGTTATTCTGAAGAATAAAACTATTTAAGATTTTATGTTACTTCCTGGATTTGATAGTTTAAAGATCATATAAAGATCACATTCTTACACTGATTTACCAAACCTGGTAAGACAAATTAGTAGGGTAACAACAATTTTATTTTCTTTTCTACTTCTTAGCAAATGAACTGAAACGTGTTAAAAGTGTTACATTTCCAGATCCAGGAACTTAAAAGGTTCTCTGGCAAAGTGGCAACATCATAAGATACACAATCTTTCTCCCTTAGCATTTATTTCTGAAATAAAACTGAGACTCGAAATACCAGTGATGAGTTTGATAGCACAGTAAGGCAAAGAATTAACTCTCTCAAAAGTATAGCAAGGTCAAATGTATATGTCCTTCTGGCTGCATGTCATGCAGTTAGCATTCCTGCCTCCTCCTTAACAGGTTTCCTGGAATAGTCCTTCAGGGAGGAAGTCCTCCTTGGGAGCCTGAACAGCTTGAATACAGCACTAGCTTTCAACAACATTTTCACCTCACATTTGAAATCAACATGTCCCATAAAATACCTCCATTGTGCAGGGATGGTCCTCATCTGCCAGTGAATTTTCACACCCATGCAGTCCAGTGAGGAAAAGGCCATCCAATGTAGGGTGAGAGGATCAGAAAAGTTACTTAATTTACCAGGTATTTCCCAGGAAAGCTTATGTAAAGCTATGGAGGAACTAAACTCCTTGTTAAACTGAGAAGCACATTACAATGTCTCGGACAGAAGCTTTCTCCAGGATGTGTGAAATAGATGATTCAACCATTTTAAATTCCATGTACTAGTCATGTGACTGCAACATACACCCTCTCTTCTAACAACAACAACAACAACAGGTACCTTTCACAAGACTAATGAACAACACGTGTACCATCTATTACTTAGAGTCATGGCTCAGCCCAAGTGTGCTGTCACAGGGCAACCTTTTGGTTTCACTCATTTACAATCATCATGAACTTCGTAACAAGCATGTTTACCTTCGCCATATGGCATGCAGAGCCTGTGCTGCTCTCTCTGGCCATCCCTGTGTGCCAGCTTTAATAAAATTCTACCTTAGGAGGACAACATATACACAGCACACCACAGGTGCACTTGTCAGAACCTCATGTTTAACAATTCACTGCTTGAGGGGGGTACTCCTTGACAGGCAAGTCTGACTACCTTTTACAGGGACCTCTCCAGACAACTGCCATCTCTCTTAAGAGGGAATACAACAGGTTTATGAACTGTGCTACAGGACAGATGGGGTGTGTATCACTTGTGCAACTAACCAGGCATACAGAATCATCTCCCATTTTCCTAAGGACGGCTTTTTGTCCACATATTGCCGTGACCCATGTCTCAGTCACATCTGTCGGATCACTGCTATAAAACATCTTATATGAACTTGTAACATAAAATATGGTTTATAGTAATGAAAAGGCTAACAATTCCAAGGCAAGTAAATACCCGCACAAAAGAACAGCCAAGTGAAGCTTGGGGATCTTACTATTTAGATATTCTTACCAGGGATTACTTGTTTTCCAATTTTCTGGTTAGTGTATGTTAGAACACTAATTTAGACATGTTCATGTGTGACTGTGTAGGCAACTTTAATACAAACTAAAAACACACAGAAATTTCAAATATAAGAGAAACACATGGAACAACTGGACTTTGGTTATATGACTTCAGTATCTACCTGCCTGGAAGAAAAGTACAACTCTTTTAGATAACTTTTCAGTGATTTTTGAGACTAGTTAAAACAATTAGTGTAGTTAAAAGTACCACAAATACTAATTTCTCAATTGATTTGTTTTTAGTTTTTATCAAGTGTAATCAGAAAAACATTACCAATATCACTAGGACAGGGTTATAGCAGTTTCTCTCCAAAACAAAACCACTATCAATACATTAAAGAAAACCCCCACAAAAAACCCCACCCCATGCTTATGTTTTAATCTCCTATTTTTGTGGGTATCTCTGCTAACATTAATGTCCTTCAATATATTCCATCAGTCATTTCAGAATCACTGAAATTAGGGATAGAATAGGAAAAGTAGTGCATCACATGTATATTAATGTGTGTGATAGTGATTTGGACTCATGGAGGTATGTTCTCACACAGTCATTTTCAGTATTTAAGTGCCCTGATATTCCATAAAATAAATGAGAAAGTGAGAAATCCTGTAAAACTCTGTTAGGTTCTGCACTGAAAGTCTAGGCACATGTGAATTTCTCTAAAATGACAAGGTCATTTGATTGCAGATCTTTCTAATTCCTGGGTGCTGTCCTTCAATCCACGCTGTGGTATTTTGTGCACTATGCGTAAGAGCATGCACACAAACATTTCAGGTTCCCAAGCAGACACCACAGAGCAGCTTCGTCCTGCAGGTATGTGGAAATAAGGCTAGAGTAAGAAGTAAAACATAACTACTTACCATTTGGTACTTGTTCCTGGCCATGTAACCTCTGAGGAGAGCCTGAAGAGCAATAGTAGCAGCTCGCATGCATTGGTATCTTTTGCGGACCACATACATACGCTGGAACTTCTGGATAGTGATGGCAGCCCGTGTTCTCCGCAGGAACTTGGCATAGCTAAGCAAGAAAATGATGACAAATAATACCTGGAATTGGTTTTTAGTGCCTTTTTTTTTTTTTTTTTTTTTTTTTAACCTTATAACTTTACTGTCTTCCTCAAGAGCTGCATTTTCTAATTCAATTTCTTCCCAATGTTGTCAGTGATACAGCACATCTACTTTATATTCTACCATGATGCAGTACAATGGAATGACAAATTAACAGAAACCTTGAATGCTTTTACGAGGAAATGTCACTTCCTCTGAGAACTGTGCTCTAAAACTGACAAGGTAAGCTCAGCTTAATTTCTCATCACCTTTTCTCCAGCTTTAAGGCTATTTCCACTATGTTACCTTCCAGATCTCCTCTCCTAACCTCAACCTGTAGAAAAACTTTGCTTATTCTTGGCCCTCTCAGCAAGAGACTTACAAAGCATCTTGACATAAACCTCTCTCCAAAGGCTGATTCTTAAGTCTTCATAACCAGCTTGTCTGAATGACTAACTCCTACCCTTTTCTCTGGCCCATTCATGGCAATCCCTCAGAAGTCAATCCAAACAAATGTGTCTGTCTATCTCCCTTCACAGCCTGGATGAGGAATGTCTCATCCAGCAGGATAGACAAGACAGATCTGGGAAGGCATATGGAAACTGGGCAATAAGGACTCAGCCAAGCATCCTACTTTACCTCACCTGCAACATATCTGCTAGTACTGTGCTCCCACAAATGTGGGAACTTAGAACATACTGTTCTAAGCATCACACAGCCACGATGCTACCGTCCTTTCAGGAAGGTCAAAACCAGGCAGCACAGACATACTCATTATATTCAATTTCCTTCATTTCTCTGGAAAACTATTTCCTTTCAGACAGTATAGGAAGGAGAGAACAAAGGTATCACATTTAAATGTCCTACTTCAAGGGATCTGAATCGAGGCTAGAGTGGGTTTTCCCATGAGCAGTGCTTACCATCGTGCTTGGTACCCTCTGACATGTCTCTGAATGGTGATGGCAGCCTTCCTCATCCGCACGTACTTCTTTCGCATCAGCCAGCCTCGGATTGTCTTTTGGATCCGGATACAAGCAGCTCTCAACTTATCTGCCCTTATTTTTTCCAGATAGGCAACTTGACCAGCCCGGAAAAATATTTTTGTCTTACCAAACTGGTACTTATCCTTATCCTATTTTCAGAGGTAAAAAGAGGATCAGTTACAGCATTAAGTGTTAGTGGATAAAAAAATTAATGGTATGAAGGGCTAAATGAAAATACAGTTAGTAAAGAGGCAAAATTATCTGTGTAATATTTCAAGTAAACCTGGACTTAAACTAAGTAGTGGAGCAGAGTATTTTCTCTATATGATTCTGTTAACAAATTAGTACAGTAAGGCCACAAGCATGGCTTAAAGGAGCAATGTGAGATTTCTGCTTAGACAAGAACACCACCAAGATTATAAGAGATATAGATGACTACAAGAAGTGACAAAGAGGCTCAGAGGATGAAATGGGTGCAATTTCCTGCACATAAAATGACCCATCTGAAGGTCCATATTCAACCATATGACACAGTACAAAGAAAACAACTGGAGCTTCAAACACATACACATCATCTGTGCTGCATCAGGGCTAAACCAGAACAAAGAACCTCGCTGCTGCTCATACACATCTGACATTTCAGAACTCAACTAGATAAAGAATAATACTCTTATGTCTATAGGCTGAAATACTCCTTGAAGGGAAAAACTGAGAATATAAAAAGGTACATTGAAAAATTTCATTTTGTGGATTGTTTGATGTTAAATTAAAAGGAACAGTGGTCAAAGAGCCACATGTAGGATACATTTAACAGTATACATTAACACTATAAATACAGACACAAGCATATAAATCAAAATATTTTAGTTAAGTCCACCCAATGACACCCCAACCTGTTTGCACAGCATTTATTTTTTTGTTTCCATAAACTTCCTTACATTGGTATTGCACTTGAGCAAGGCAAGCTTTTCTGGTTTTGTATCTTTAGCAAAATTTGACTGTTTCTCTTCCTAACTGATACTTCTGAGCACATCTCAATCATATATCTTCTACTGAGACTGGCTGGAACTGTCTCTTTGGAGCCTGCCTGCACCTCGCTGTTCACTGGTCCTTAAAAAAATCCCAAGTAACACATCAGCTCACATGCAATGCCAGTGGTGTGGATGGCATTGCCTAGGAATGTAGGGCAGCAACTGGAGGTAGGAGGCAAAGCAAGAAGCTGCTGAGGTACAAGGACAGCCACAGTGCTAAGCAGGTACTGTCATGAGGACAAAAGGAGCGAAAAAGGTCGACTGGAGCATAGAAGCTGAGAGGTATGGTGTGAAAGACACAAATACACAGAAATGCTTCCACATTAGAAAACCTCCAGATAACTATAGCTTATTTAAGCTGTGGTTATTCTATCTTGCCATTAAGCAAGGTAAGGCTCACCAACCCATCCACACATCAAATAATTGTCTTCCTTTCCTATGACACACTGGGAAATTCTACAGTTCCTGTGCTAATATTGGTGGCTTAGTACTTTCTAGAAGTTCTAAAATAGTGTGGTTATGAGGCAGTAAGGGACACTATCTTTATTCCTTCAAATTCCAAATGCTTTCAGCACTAAGTCTAGTACCAGAATCAGCTTCTCCAGGACATTTTTACATGTCTGCTTTCGGTCACTAAGGACATCTCTCTGCTTCATCAGAACACGGTAACGGCTGAAGAATTCTTGGTACGTCCACCTGTCCCAAAAACAGACACAGTGTCAGTCCCAGCAATGAATAATTCTCTTAAAAAGAGCTGCAGCTGAAAGACATCTAAAAAGCAGCAAACACACCTGGAGGGGAAGCCAGCTGCACTGATTCGGATGGTCTCCAGGACACCACAAGCTCTCAGCTGCTGCACTGCCCGCTTTTCATCAAATCTATGTAGGAATAAAAAGAGACTGTGGGTGTGGGGCTAGTTTTGCATTACATGAGACCTCTGTCTCTGTGCATGCCCAGGACAGGAACAGCACAGAGGGGGTGCAGGGGTGTGAAGTGATGGGTGGTTAACAAGTCCAGACAGTGCTTCAGCAACTCAGTGATAACAGAGTACAGCCTGACTGGGGAATTGCCTGAGCCCATCAGCTGCTGCAAGCTGCTCATCCTGTCCTGCTTCCCACTGGTCTGCCCAACAGCCACAGGAGTGTTTGTGTGCCTGGATTTTAAGCAGACTTTTGAGAAATGCTCTAAGCAAGTTCCTGTATTAAAAAAAAAGAGGTAAGGAATAAGATATTGGAATCTGCAAAAGCAAATTCCAGCAAACGTCAAATGAACTCAAGGAGTAGAAACTGCCAGCCATGAACAGCTAGCAATGAAAATACTTGTCTTTTTTATCATAGATCATCATTAACAACAACAACAAAAAAATCCATCAGTAAGTATTTCTCCCTTTATTCATCCCAAAACATCTCCTGATGTAGGTATGCATACAGATGCACAATGAGTCCATAACAAGAGAAAAAGAGACACACCACTTCACTCCTGGGTGAGCAAGTTTTAGCAGAACCTCAGTCCTCTGAGGCCTTGGGCAACTCCCCTCCCATGAACAGACTATACAAACCGCACATGAACCAGCTTACGTGAATGGAAACTTAAAGTCATTTGGCTTAATACAGCGCACATAGTGTGGAGTTGTAGCATTCAGGGTTTCCATCAGCAGATGAAGAGAGTTTCGAAACTTTGGGGGAAAGAAAAAGGGAAAAATATCAGGGAATAGCCTCAGTAAGCCCAGTCATGTTTAAGATAACCTCAGAAAGCAGAACTAGGGATATTTGCTTATTTGTAATATTGCTTTCAATAATAAACACCAGCTTGTTTTTGCCATGGCAAGAGATTTTAGTTTCAGATACCACCTTTGGGTGAATTATGTTACAGTGAGACTTCTAAATGTTAGGCTTTACAGGAGTAAACCTCTCATATCAGCAAGTGGTAAATTACAAAAACACAGGAGAGAGTTATTTTCAGCTTTTGACTGTCTCATTTGCCATCATCTTTGTCTAATTCATCTCTTCATGACTAAACCTCATGGCATATTTCTAACTAGACATTTCATTTTGAATAAATTTTAAATCAAATTTAAAATTTAAAATCAACAGTGGTGTAAAAAACAAACAACAATTTCGGTATCAGCTCCACTGATCCCAGTGTCAGACCTGCTGAAGAGAACTTTGGAAGTCCAATATACAAGAATTTTAGGAGCTTTAGTTTTAAAGAAGTATCAGGACCACAAATACCTAACACACTGCAGTATATACTTCTAACCACAGAATACCCTAATAGATAAAGAAAACTAAGAAAACACAGCTAGATGTTTAAATGTATTGGTATGGAGTTCCCTCTTTCTATTGAGCTCATGATTCTAAACCAACCTCTATTTCTACACCAAATATAATAAAAATCACAGTTCTATTAGCTTTCTTTAAAATTTTAAAGTTAATATGCATGGTTGAGTAACAGGAGTAGTATAAGAGTACCTCCAACTCAGTTTCAGTCTCAAAACAAAACTGTTAGGCCTCTACCAGTCTCAGAATACTGTTGATTTGCAAAAATCAGAAGTGACATTCAAATTAGAAAGGTAACTAGGCAGGGGTTCTCTTGCATTAATTGCAGAAGGTTGGAATTTGCAGCCCATATCACGAACACATGCCAAGCAGATTTACATGAATAACCATTCCTATTCCTACCCATAGCTTGATATAGCTTGCTTGGGAAAGATTATAGAGAAATTATGAATATCCACATGAAAAATTCTCTGAATTCCTTGATTCTCATTTAGCAGTGTGATTAGCTCATGACACTGCACAGACACTGTGCTAACATTTTCATTAGGGGATCAACAACCATCCAAGGCAGTGGACAAAGCCCAGGCATTTTTGGTGATTTTATTTGAAGTCTGAGCACCTAAGACATATGGCTGGTTCATCTTCAATAATTGGCAGAGGACCCTGTTACAAAGATCTTACACTCCCTGACAGCTAGTTTATATTCCAAGCTCTCCTACAGTAATGTAAGAGTTATCCATACAGACCTCCTGGAAGCCCCAGGAAAGTAAGAATGTCACTACTCTCCAGCAAAGTGGTACAGGCTGGCAAGTAGATAAAAAGTGAGTACTAAAGCCTCAAAAAAGTCTCCCTTGGCTCCTGTGCATAGTCCAAGGGACCATCTGTCATACGTAAAGCATTGACTGGGGACATAACCATCTTGAGAAAACACCTGTTCTATCTGTTGAGTGGAAAGTATCAAGGAGGGAGCTCTCCAGCCACACTAAACTGCATACTTTTAATTTAATTCAGGCACATACATGTGGATATTTTATGTTTAGCTCCTTGATAACTGGAACCAAGTTTTCTGGGGACTGAACTCCCACCTTTGAGTCAGACAATGTGGCACACGATTAAAAAGACCCGGTATAAGATTTTCAAAGCTTCTCAGCATCCAGCATGTTAAATCTATTTTGAAAAACGTGAGGTTTTGTTTTGGCAGCACAGTAAGAACAGAGCTCCCTGAAATTGTGGCCCAAAATGTATTAGTAATTAAGGTGTATTTGCTTCAAACTGTAAGTCAGCTGCACTTGTCTCAAAATCACAAGGGATCCCAAGAAGCACCAGCACATCCTGTGACCTGTGAAAAAGAGGAAGGTAGAGGGAGAGGTTATTTAATAGAGCTGTATCGTCAAACTCACCTGATGTCCCACAGTTTTCTTATGCTCCTTGCTGGCTTGGCCTGGCCTGGCCTTGGCTGGTTTTACCACTGTTCGAGACAAAGGCATGCGCCCTGAAGGGGTGGCTGATGTGGGACTGAGGACCTTCTCCTCATCCTTGAATAACTCTGGTAGCAGTTTAAACTGGTATAACAGCAGAAAAAATACAGTGGGTAAGAATGCAGCATTTGTGATTAAGGTAGCTAGAATCCAGGCTTACTTTTTGTAAATACTAGGTTTTTGCTGAACTCCACATGGGGACAAATGTGAAAAAGCATCCAAGATACTGGTATAATGAGTGGGCCATGTTTAATACTAAGAATTTTGTGGGTTTGATCAGTGAGTTTCCTTCTGAAGATAAAATTATGATTTTAGTTTTGGTTTGGTTTTTTTTTTTTTTTTCCACAGAGTCAGCAATAGCTTCCATGTGAAGTTAGATACTGACAGCAGTTTCCAAGTATCAGTTGCAATTGTATATGGCTGCTTTGATCTAAGGAAACAACAGGGTCCTCTCATATTTCAGTGGTGCATCAGACTCCTTTGTGGTTCAGAAATATCTAGGACACTGAATAAGCCAACAAGCAATGAAGAATATTCCTGCTTTATCACTCTGAAATAATCAAATCAAAAGAGGAATAATTCACTAAAAAAACCCCAAAACATTAGCCAAATTTATCAGACTGAAGATCTATGCTCAGGCCAGTGTGAGTGGAGGAAAAACCTGAAACATCCTTCCAAATATCACAAAGGGCTTCTGATTTCCTTTCTCCAATGGCTACAAAATACACCCATATATAATAGCTGCTTTGAAATAACTTGTAACTAAAAATAACACCACCAGGTCTTTCTACTAACAACTAAAGCACTTCAGAAGCACTATAAGAGTAAGAAAATCTGAACTTCTCTACCTGCCAATGAATATTTTTTTTTTATCTAGCATCTGTGCATTTTCTCCCATGAGATAGAAGCATTCAATTTTCAGTACTAGAAAGTACTTTGCCTAAGTACAACCTAAAAAATAAAAAAAAATTGCTTTTGCCTTATTAAACTTGGTGAGCATGCACAATATCCAATGAAACATGTTGTGCAACAAAATGGTACTTGTGCTCTGTGGTTGTGTCAGATGGGCTAGCAGAAGGCATGCAGCATAGCACTCCAGCATAACATAATGATTATGAATGGTACAAATGTATCCTACATTCCTGAACTAAGAGGAATATCACAGCTAGATCTATCTCATCTGAGTACTGGATTAGGAGCACAATCACCTTAGATTACCCCTGTAGCTGGTGGAAGAATGACATTTCCAGACGATGTTTTAGCCAGTCTCCCTCCACTGACTCAACAAAGAGTTCAGGATGACTGGGCCACCACCACCTCATTCAGCTAGCTGCTCACAGTCAGATGGAGTGAGTTGGTGTGGACAGGCATCTGAGCTACAGAGCCAAGTCTTTTCATCCCACACAGAAACTTATTTGAATGCAGTCAACTTTGTCTGAAACTCCTGATGCTCTTACACACCAGGTGTGGGGGTTGGAAGGCGGTCCCCAATGTCTGGATTGCAGCTGGATGAGCTCTTCGAAGCTATCAGGACATAAGACTCATCCCCTTTTTCCAACCCTGGGAAAATACGCCTGTAAAAATGGGCAAGTGCACTTCAAAGGTGACATTTTCATAGATACTGCCTCAGTTACTCCATGCAGAAGAAAGGAGCAATGTACGGCCTTCTGCAGCAGAATTCAACAACAGGAAAGCATTGCTGAGATGATCCACACTTTGGGGACATTCATGGTTTTGTCTGGTTTTGGTTTTTAGTATCTTATCGACTTTGTTTCACAGAACCCTAGGAGTTTTCAAAAAGAGGGAAAACACTGATAATTCATCTGGCAGAAAACAAGCAAGAAAGCATTTTTTCCCTGTAATTTTTTCAGACAACATAACAGACATGCAGCTAACAATCTTACAGATCATTTCTTTTAATACAGAGCCACAACAGAAGACTTTAACAACACGCCAGCAGCAAGCATAGAAGCTGAGGACCATTGTGTTGCTTTCATGATACATGCATGGAAATTGAAGTAGTTCAAAAGGTCCTGTGGGTGGATTTATAGAGAAAGCCAAAATAAATAGCTAAACATTTATTTTAAGTATTTATTTTCATGCACTCTGGAGAGCAAAGAAGCATTCAAGCTGTATGAAAGGGTATGGGCAGGATGTCAGATGATGCATTCAATTTAGAATTACCTTCTGTTGAATGTGCACATCAAACCCAGAAAACAGACAACAAATAGAAAATAAAAATCAGAAATGCAATACCACTACAATTACTAATAAAGAGGGCCTGTTGGAAAATAAAAGGAAACATTTTTCTATTGAAAGTCTGTTTTCTTCATATTGAAATTTTTTTTTTGAACACTGGTTTTGGTAAAATTTACCGTGGGGAAAACCATGTTGTTACCTAGTGTTTAGACTGAATTAACTCACCCTGCTGAAATCTGCCTGAGCTGCTGTCATGCCCTTATGGCAGCTATGTTCCCATCATCCCTTACTCACTATACTGCGCCCCCCAGAGCACCCCTGCACAGCCCACTGCCACATGCAGCAGAGCCAGAGCTACACAGGAGGCCGGTCCCTGCCAGCAATCAGAGAATGCCACCTGCCTCCCGCACATGGCAACTGACTTCATTCAAACCACTTCACTTCTCTTAGTAGAAAGTCTGCTGTGGTTTTTTATTATACTACATGTATTTATCATTTAGCTTCATGTATCTGCTCAGAATAGAAACAGAAAAATGTTGGTTTTCCTGATAAATAGCATAATTTTAAATAGCCTGTCCTTGATACCCAGCTTCCTGGACCATTAGATGTACCCAATTCCCAACAGCCACCACAGCGCAACAGCAAGTTAATTGCCTTTGCATCTCAGAAAAGCACAACTAGCATTTTTGCCATGAAAAAAGCAGACAACGCCACTGAAGGCCTATTCTATAATATTCCTTCTCTCGCTATTCTTCAATCCAGATGTTATCTTTATTTCATAGATATGAATAAGGCAAGACGACTATCATAAATTCTGGTTCATAACATTAGGGTCTGTATGTTTCATTCCTTCATTCATTTTGTTTCTAGTACAGAACTTGTCACTTGTCCACAAATGTTCTGCTCAGTTGACAGGCCATAAACAAGGAGCTTCTGTTTTCAGATTACAAAATTAAGAGTTTAACTCATCATCTCATACTACTACAGTATATTAGAAGTCCTTGATGCCTTTACAGAAAAGATATTAAAGTTTTGTGGAGAAAACAAAACAAAAAACAAAAAAAACCCCAACCCACAAACAACAAGAAGAAAACAAACAAAAAACCCCACACAAACAACAACAACAAAACCAATCAAAAACGCAATACAAAACAAAAAAACCAAACCAAACAACAACCAAACAAACAACACAGGACAAACAAACAAACAAACCACAAACCGAAACAACAATCTAAAAAAAACCTGAACAGTGAAATCAGTGGGTAAATAGAGACTGATGGTGTGTGGGTACAGATAACACAGTAACACACAAATTATGTTCAATTTCAGCTGATCTGATACTAAGGGTGTCAAGCTGGGCTGCCCACTAAAAAAAAATGACAGATGGTCTCTTATTAACCTCTCTCCCTTCCCAGCAGGGAAGAGAGAAAGAATAAGGGAGAGAGAGACTATGGGTTGGGGAAAAAAAAAAAAACTAAACCAGCTTTAATGTAGCAGTAACAATAAAAAGAAAACACAATAATATTAATAATAAAATAATGATAAATATAAAAGAACATACAAAGCCAATATCAAACTCCACCAGAGTGCAGACTGCACTCAGCAGCAGCTTGGAACTGGATTCAGGAATTCATGGATTAGAATCAAAAGCAGAAGGATAGATAGAAACCTCCTTGAATGCCAGTCATAGAAGAAAAGACCTTGACCCTTGTAATCCCTCAGCTTTAAACTGAGTATGACATATATGGAATGGAATACCTTGTTGGTCAGTTTTGGGTCACTTGCCCTGTTCACTCCTCCTTGCAAACGCGACCTTTTTACTTACTTATGACTCTTATTATGACACGAGATTTATCAGTGACCTTGGATGCTACAGGAGCAAGTATAAGCAAGAGCCTTTCTGCAAACCAACCCTTGGCAGTAACTATAAACATCAAGTGTCATTACTGCTAGATGCAGGCACTATCTGCAAAAATATGCCATTAACTTCAGAAAGTGCAGTTACTCAGAAGAGACTGAGCTGAAATGTAAAATCACTGATCAGAGGATTGGTCCTGTTCTAGCTCAAAGCAAGACAGAGAATGCACTATTCCTAGGTTTGTAAGAAATTTCATATGACCCTTAATTAAAGGATTCCTAACTGCAAAAGAAGAAGAAAAAAAATATCCATTTACTAACCTTACTTGATTTTAGGACCTTAATTTGTTCTTCATAAACTGTGTCTTTATTCTTCTCCAAAAAGCCTTCACATTGATATTCCACCTGAAAAACATATTTTTACAAAAAGTAAGTATAAGTATTTATTAAGAATATTTTGCATGGAATTCACCAGCTGTAACATTCATATTTGAAACAGATAATTCCTGTGGATATTCAAAGTATCAGCTCCCAAGTGCATCTTTGTTAAATATATTTTCCTCAAAGAGAATGCTTTCCAGTAAAATGTAAAACATTAAAACATATAGAGATTAATACTATTATTGCATTGTACCAGATATATTTCACTATTGAGAGATGCTTGTGGCAAGGCAGTAGGATTGAATGGTGACAGTAAAGATGAAGAACCAAAATACGTGTTGAGCATCTCCTTCACTGAAGTTATCAAGGGCTGCAAAACTGTGTTAAATCCAGATACAGCTGAGAACAAAGTATCTCATCTCATTATCTGAGAGGCAGCTAATATATCTGCTTACAGCTTATTATGAAAATTCCTCATTTGTGCTCAGAAAGAGTACTTTTACCAGAAGCAATAAAAAGCCTGAATGTTGTGACAAAACATAAAAATCCTCTATCACAGGACCATGGAATCTCCTGGAGCAAAGAACAGCCAGAGCATCAGATAAAAACCTAGTATTTATTTCCTAATTCGTGGCTGAGCAAAACACACAAAAAATATTGTCAGAAGTCTATACCTTAGAATTTTATATGAATATCAAATTCTAATCAAATTAGTTAACTAAGTATGCTAACTCATTGTCTCATGCTAACACTCAGTCTTGTATCAGCAGACATGCTGACTATGAAACACAAGAGCAATTTTATAGCAATTTTATCCTTTCAGAGCAGACAAATTGATTCCCATCAGCAGCCCCTCTGCTATACATCCCTTTTTTGGTGCTTACAGAATGACACTATACCTCGAGCTGCAAAACATTTCAAAAGATTCCTAGGGGGAAAGAAGGCAGAGGATCTCCCCAGGGTCTCTCCACAGCTGAAAGCCCACCCTGAACATTACCTCGGGTACCATTAATGCTCTTACTGCAGAAGACAATGCCACGAGAGGGCAGCAGAATCTCCCAGAGAAGACAATGTCAAGACACAGAGGTTACTAACCTGCCTGTATTTTTCACTTCAAAATATCTGTATCTGTTCACATAAACACACAGGAAAGCATAAAATGCTTAGGACAGACAGCACAACAGAGCTTACAGCTTTGCCAATACCTGCTTGAACCAACTGCAGCTTTCCTTGGCCCTCACTGCTCAGACTAGGCATAGGAAAGCCCTGATTTCAAATATCAAAGCTCAGTCTAATGAACAGTACATGAAATACTAATTCAATCCTTCTTGTTCTCTCATCCACCAAATAAAACAGAACTCATGAATCTAAACAGTTACAGGGATGTTCTTGCTACTTCCATTAAGGTAACACTAGAAAAAAAAGAACAGGACCCCTTTTCTATGCATACATTCGAGAACCTGGTAGAAATTAAGTGGAGGCAAATAAAGGCCTCCAACCCCCCACATCAGCATATACAAGACCTACTAACAAGAAGCCCAGAGCTTTTGCAACTTTTTTCAACAAAGCTGACTATATTCTGGGGCAGCTTCTTTGTTTAACAGGACAATTATCTTAAAGAGGATTTAATTTCTTTTGTTTGTTTTATTGAAACCTGAGGAGTCACTCAGTTTGATGATGCATTGTGGGAACTGAACAACACACACACTCTGCTGAGATACCCATTGTCCAGCTTCCCTGCTTCCTCATTGTCTGTATCTTACAATGTCCAACATCATTTTGTTGTTGCTCTTTGGCTAAAATTAAGAGATATATGATTTCTCTACTTTGTGATTTTCTATAGTATAACTGAAATGGATATAATTATGCTGTGAATTGCAAATACATTAATATGTCATGTTTTGAAAAAGGACAGTTATTGGTTACAACATGTGTCAGGAATCAGGAGCTCCTGTTTATGCTTCTGACTCTGCACAGCTGCCAGGTCAACATTCCTGTCCTGATAGGGTGTACCAACACGCACCCATTTTGCAAGAAGCAAAGTAGAGCCAGGGATGCTACTGCCCGGTCACCACCTGCAACAGCTACCCACCCCAGTTTCCCCTCCCAAGCACATGCTCAGCAACACCAGCCATGGAAAGAAGTACTGGAAGAAAATTCCTTACCTTGTCAGCAAAGTGCTTGATGATAAAAGCCTTATTTGACAAACGTGGTTTTTCAAAGAGGGCACATTTATTCAAATGAGTATTGTATAGTTTTTGAGCCCAAGTATCATCTGAGCCCTTAGGCATCTATGGAAGAGAACACACAGTCATTTAAAATGTCTTGAAAACTTTCAGTACCAAAACAAATTAAGAAGATGGAGGACAACACTTTCTGGTTTGCTTTCAAACTCTCACTCCTCAGATTTCCAGCACTGCCTAAGCAAGGAAGCCCTTCCTACGCACTTGCCTTTCTAACACTCTTGACTGTGTGCAGCCCAGCAGCACGTGTAGCTGGTGACACATATGACACTAATAGTGTTTCCAGTGTCACACATGTGAAGGCAGGAATCCAAGAGGTATGCTATCTGACTGAGCAGCATCTCAGCAGGTCAGAACTCATCCACCACCATTAGAGATCATTTATGATGCAGTGTGATAAACAAGAAGCCCAAGCTGGGTTTCCAGTGAAGTGGACACTGTACACTATCCCCTATACATGGCTTGGCATAAACAAAACTAAGATAAAGGACAAAAGGTTAGATGCCAAGTGAGGGGCAATTTGGAGAAATCTGACAGGACTAAAGACTGCACTTGCTATACTTGAGAAAGAAAGCTGACAGAGTAAAAGTAAAGGTTGATCAGAGACCTAGAAACATCGATACAGACACATGATGGACAGGAGGGGAAAAAAGCCTGTCTAAACCCACTTTTTCTCCTCCTGTAATTGCCAATTCTGCTTGTATATTCTCCAAATGCTCTCAACAGCAGTATGATAATGATGGCTGTACACAGAGGACTTTTCCTTGTGAGGCCCCAGAAGCAGGACAGCTGATCACCTCTTTCTTTATGAAAGCCCCTGAACACACACCTTGCATTCCTCATCCAACAGATCCAGAATTCCCATTTTGGCCTCTATGAGGTTGATGCAAGGCTGATTGTCATAGAAATCAATTAAGGTCCATGGTATTTGTTCCTTCATATATTCTTCTTGTTCTAGCTTAAAGACATGCTACAGGGCAAAAAGAAAACAGTTTTCTGTGAAATAAAATGCAGAATAAATACATCGAACTCTCAGCTGAATTCATCTTGGCAGATTAATCCAGGCTGTCAAGTGACACACGGGTTCATCTGAATAAAACTGTTAAGAAGTGTATGAAAAATAAATTAACCTTTTTTCCTGGCCTAAACCCAACAGACTAAATTAAATTGCTCATCCACAGCAAATAAGTTCTCTTTTTTTCCTGTCTTTTTACTTTATTGTCTTACAGTTACTATAAGCTTTTTTGTCTTATTAAAAATAAAACAAGCACACAAAACTCAGAAAAAGCCTCAAGTGCAGGAACAGCAACTTCTGAAGTGGGATGTACCATGTATTTATGATTTTGAAGTTATGAATACTTCTCTATTTCAAGTAAATTTCACTATAAACATTTCTGCATTTCCCTGTAAAAGAACAGGGCTCCATTTTCTCCTAAATGTCTGATGATTTTTTTTTTCTCTAAGATGACGCACTGCATTAAAATATACTCTTCAGCAAAAAGCTCCAAGAATGACTCTAGGAGTTTCAGCACAAGAAGTCCGTCAAGCAAAATTCTCTTGAAGATTTAGCTGGTATGGAGATCAATAACAATGTAATTGTATATTTATTCAAAAATACTATCACAAAAAACCTGCACAGCTTTAATGAAATGTGCATAGGAGATCAATTAAAGCTTCAGGAAATAAAGATTAAATAAAACAGGTGAACTGTGGTCTTAACAACACAAGCAGTCTTTTAAAAAATATAAAGACTGCTGACTCAGGTTATTTTAAATTATGTTTTATCTCCCATTTAAATTTTAATGGCTACTAACTTGTCTGACAGGCAGTACTGAACTCAGAGCACATGCTCTCAAGCAACAAAGAGCAGGGCTGTGGGCAGGGTGTGGGGGGCCACCACAAACACCTGTATTTGTAGAGCTGGCCTCAGTATCCCCTGAGCTCAGTGCACAAGCCCACAAACACCTCTGACATGCCTCTGCCAGACAGCAGAAAACTACCCTGACAAAGTGCTTTATCCCTTTTATTTCATTAGCTTAACACCATCCTTTCCACAGCAGTGCTCCTTAATGGTGCCCACGGGAGCCATTCCCACCCTGCCACTTAACAGCTGTATTACACACTTAGTTAACTCCTGACAGAAAAGCCAATGGTAGCATTTTACTGGCAAGTCATATACAGCCTAAGACCTGTAAGAAAACATAAAATAATTTCTCTGCTGTAAAGGAATTAGCAATTATGTGGTGAAAAATGTCTTCAGACCCAATTTTCCTCACAGGCTGATGGTGGCCAGGCAGGGGAAGGTTGGCTGCGGAGGCCAGGCAGGCTGTGGATCTGTGAGTGGCAGCTCCAGTTATGATATCTTATGATATCTTATTCAGCTTATGGAGCTGAAGCCAGCTGTGACACTACCAGCATGGAAGGGGCACACTGGGGCTAGAAAGCCCAGCCTGAGCTCCAGCACCTGGCTTACTCTGTGAAATGCATCCCTGACACTGGGATGAACATTGGTGGGGGGTATCTGTTCCTGCAAGCACACGCTGCCACAGACATATGCTCACAGAAAGAGTTCATAGCTATTCCTGTACTGTGTGAGGCACAGCCTAGCAACGGACCTGGCATAAATAACGTGCCTCATCATTATGCAGGTAAGATATATAACTACAAACGTCACTAAGGCTGAGAGTCAGAAAATTGTGATCCCTTTGGAGAAGGGGGAAGAGGTACCTCTTGCCACACATTAGTCATCAACTTCAGAATTCAGCTGAAAGCCCTCAAAAATGATGCCAGGAGAGGAAGCAGAGGTAGCAGATCCCCAAGCAGCAAAGCCCTGCTTTCTGTTGCCCATGAACAGGCTCTCATTGGAGGTTACAGAGACAGAGCTAACTCTATCAACACAGTGCCCTCATTGACAGGCAATCTTGGGGGCTTAATTGCCAAGCACTGCTTCTGCCTGTGATCAGAATTTCAAATAGTCTCAGAGCAGCGGTTAGTCATAGACAGATTTTCTATTTCTAGGAGATAGTAGATCTTTCCCCATCCACCAAAGCCCATGGCCAGGACAGCTGGTTAATAGTGAAGGAATTCATCATAACCACTGGAGACCCAATTAGCAGAATGGGCTTGGGTGAGGGGAAAGGGAACAGGAAATGCCAGTCATTTCCTACTTACCATATTGAACTGCTGCTGCAGTTTTTCGTTGGCATAGTTGATACAGAACTGTTCAAAGCTGTTGGTTTCAAATGTCTCAAATCTAAAATAAACAGATATTCAAAATTGCTATTGCAGTGAAAAAAAAAAAAAAAAAGACAGATTAAACGACCCCACAATTTAAAATTACCTCCCTCCAGTCAAATTCATTGCATTATTCCAGCAATGAAGCACACAGAGAAATGGCAAACTGCAGTATATGGGCAATTCAGTGAAGCTGCCTCTTTAGGCAGGGATAAGGAACACAGGGACTGATATTCCTGGAGAACACGTTGGTTATCTTTGTCCTCTCTAAAAGTGCTACCGTGAAGGAACCACGAGATGCCAACTCCCTTGTAACTTTCCCCAATACAATACATAAAGGAACTACCAGTGACAAAAATCTGAAATCCCACTATAAATGTCAAACCTGAAAGTCAAGACAAAGATGTTAGATAGCATGTCAAAACTAAACACCTACTTCCTTCAGCTAGAATAAGCAGTTGCTAAGGCTCTGGGTTTTTTTCTGTAATCCACACAGTGAGACGTGATAAAGACAAGGACACATTGCGGTAAAATAATTATGTAAGAGATGTCATATCTAGCAAAAAGACTTACCCATAAATGTCCAACACTCCAATGAAAGAATGCTGTTTTACAGTAGCATGAAGGGCTTTGTTCACATGATCTACAATCCAGTTAAAGAGATTAGCATAGATATGTTTGGCAAGTGCATCTCTGGCATTGATGGCATGAAGTTTAGAAATTGGCTTGATGTAGGTTTCAGTGGCAGTTGCAAGCTTCCTATGGCAAAGCCAGTGGGCCATCTCTTCATACTCCACACCCATGAGGTCGCAGAAGATGGTGAGCGGTTCATGCTTGTGCTAGTAAAACCAATCGTGTTAAGTCTCAAAACAACATTACCGATAGCACACATGCAATCACGCAATCATAAGAACTGCCTGCTTGCAGTGATCCAACAATAAGCAGCAACAGCAGCTTCCTCAGCTCTTCCTCTTTCAAAACATAACAAGTTCCCTATTTGCCTATCACATTCACATCACTGAAGTAAATTAGTGAATCACAATTTCTTGAAAGGCATTTTACTATACTTAGGTTCACCAAAAAGCCCCACAGAGGAAACCTGGAATCTTCGCAAAAATTAATCACCTAGTTTTGCAGGGATGGACTTGGTATTTTGAATTCTTTTACCTAAGTTTTGAGTGAGGAAGCTACAGATGCAGAGGACAGGATACCAGCTGTGTGCTGTCAACAGAATGGACTACAGTTCCTGAGCAGTGCTCTTGTCTGCTCACATACAAGCCAAGAATTAAGAGAAAGAAGTGTGGAAGGGCTTTAGTGCTCTGGCATCAGTATTTAACACAATATTTTCTCAGTGAATTCTGGAGACAAATATTAAGAGATTGGAGGACTCAAATGATGTTCTCTAACAAATTAGACTATAGAAATGAAAAAAAAATACCTTTGTTTAAGCAGATAAAATCAACTAGCAAGGCTTGCATGCTGATACAGGTACATAAGATTTCTGCATAAAAATCCATGCAGTGCATTTATCACTCCATGAGTTAAGATACTACACCTTGTGACTAAGAAGCAAAAAAATCAAGGACAGACAGGTCTTTTCTCCTAAGGAATTCCCCTGACGCTACTTCCTCATGGTGTTCACTTTGCACCTGGTGGCTCAACAGAACACTGGCAAGCAGTATCTTGAGGACAGATTACAGGGGACTGTTACTGCACGCCCAGTAGCTTCAGGGTACATAAGCTTTATCTATTTCCATATTCTTCTGACTCCTCCAGGGCTTCGAGTCCTTACAGCATAGAGGTCCCATGGCAGTGCTGTTACCTTTCCCAAATCCAGCTAACTGACCGTATCTTCTTTCAGTTTAGCCATACCGCTTTTAACTGGCTTAGAAGACAATAATAAAGTAACAATAATAATGAAGACTGCACAAAAGAGTGTCACATAAGGGTTACTCAAGCTGACATTAAACAAACTGATTTATTCATGCAGCACCACATAGTGCCCTTCACTGAGCTCCCTGAAGCACCACCATTGCATCACCACACCAGTGCTTTCCAGGCAGACCAGTGTGCACAGTGACAGAGCTCTGCAATGACACAGCTATTGTCAGAGAATAGCATGGCTTAGGTAGCGATGCCAGTTGAGCAGTCATTCACTGCTGCCTGCTAGATGTATACCAAGTCAGGATAGGATTGCCCAGGAACTTGCTGCTTTGTACTAGCTCATTCAGTGGGATTCCAGAATTGGAGATATCCATTTCAAAACAGGCTAGGTCATCATGTTCTTGGGCTCATCAGCTTTCTACCTGTGATCATTAAGTGACACCTGATAAAACCATGACACTTAGCTAAGTCAAACAAATCATATTTGTGTATCTGTGCTCATGTCTAGACATCCTAGAGGACTTTGCAAAGCATTTGCTTTGCAATTATTTCATCCATTTTGGCATTTAACATCAACACACATCACCCTGCAAATCATTTACTGTGGGCAGGGAATATATTAATCTAGGAATAGAGAGTTATAGACACCTGCCCAGGACTTAAAAGTTAGCCTGTCTGGTAGACATTTCTAGGACAGATCAGTTACAGTTTTGAAAGAAAATTAAGGCAGCCATTGTTATAATACAGAGAGTGCTGTCTAAAGCCTCTCAACTGAGAGGAGCTGAAGCCATCCGCAAAAAGAACTGTGAAAATGTCAACAAATTATAAATAAACACATGGCTTGTGTTTTTGTATTGTTACTCAATTTTTCAGAGGAGGTCCCTGCAAACAAGCAGCAGGAAGAACTGTCAGAGTGAAAACCATGCCCTTCAGCTCATCTGCTACTCACAGGAATAGCGCAGCTGTCAGAATCCCGAGATGCAAAATCCACATTGCCCAGGTGAAGGATGCCAGCAAGGATTCGAAAAATTCCCATCTGGTAGGAATCACTAATCCCTGAAAAATGACAAATAAAATGTTTTGAATACAGAGGGAAATAAAGACCCATGAGCTGCAGCTGATGAAAAATTTTATTAGGAATAGGAAAAATGGTGACCATTGTGTGGTTTTTTTCAGAGACTGTACTGCTTGGCTCCACTTCTATTAAAAAATAAAAAAAGAGTCCATTAAAATTAACTACTTAATTCTCTGTTTCAAAGTGCTTTCCTTGTCAGTGACCTCAAACATTGTATATGCTACACCAAGGGAATCCACCATTTATGTTCACATTATGTGTGCTCCTACACTAGGTATGTAATTCCACTGCAATTTAAATACCTTTTTAATGCAATAAGATTATCTCATTTATCTCAAAGTTTATCAAACGCTTCTGTTTTTAAACACAATAGAGTAAAAAGAAAGTATACACAAACAATGTAGGAAACACTTGCTCATATATCAGATTTGGGTTATGGCTGTGTTTTACAAATTACCTAGCAAAGTGCAGGCCTGCCTGGTGTTTACCATTTCCTTAGCATCATCCACGCCATCAATCACAGGGCTTCCACCTTGCTTTGTATAGTGAAAGTAATTTGCATTCCCTGTAAGAGAAAAAAGCTAAATCTTTTACACACAGAGATGCAGAAGTTCACAGCACACCTATAAAGCTCTGTAATGCTTAAGTTGCTCTTGGCAGAATCCATGATTTGAAATATGCCATATTATTTTTGCCTTCTGGCTCATATGACCACTCATTCTGGGGAAGAATCTTTTCAACAGTGCAAAGACATATTCTTAAGCTTCCAGTTCCTGCAATGGGCCCTCAAGTATATTATCTACCTATCCTTGGTTCAGACTTCCACACCTCAGGAATAATCACTTTGGAAGCAATTATTCTCTGCATCTGAGACAACTACCCAAGTGGTAGGAGCAGAGTTGACAGCAGCAGCACTTTGGAATTACATGGCAGATATTATTGTGCTATAATTGCATCAGGATATTTTTTAAAAAAAAAAATCTCTTTTGCACATTTTCTTCTCAAAATTTATGGTCTGGTTTAGTATTTTGAGTATCTGTGATCCATTCTGTCTGCAAATTTGTGGTTAAAGAGCTGGTAGCTTCATACCACTCTGGGCTTCATTGGGAGAGCAGTAGCTCTCCTGGGTACAGTGTAAATTCCTACACTTCCATTGTCCATGCTTCCAGCTGCAGTAACAGACTCCTTTTCTTCTGATCTGCTAAGGTTTCAAGCATGCTGAGAGAGGAATCTGCTAAATGGCTTTTTAGTTATATCAGTTACTTTCTTTCCTGTGTCAGCAGATGTGAATCCTAAAGGTGCGAGTATGGTGTAGAAGAGCAGAGACACACTTTAAAACCGGAACAGTATTTCAGAAATTAGTAATGACAGCCTGTGCCATTTTCCCACTATGAACCTAACTTTTAAAAATATTCAAGAAGCACTGAAATTTATATTGAATTTTAAAAATGATGAGGTGATTGCCTGTCCCAAGTTCATCATCATGACTTCCTTTTACAAAGTACCAATTCCTGTGAATTGAGAAACCTTTCCTTTATCAATATTTTCATTTGAAAAATGAAAAATTTCACTTATTAGTTTTGTTGTCACCATGTTAGTTAGCATGGTAAAGAAATATTGGTAACAGCCAATGTGAAAGTATGCAGATGCAAAATAAGCTTTTCAGATGCTTATACCAGAAATGGTAAAATTCTCTAGTAGCTGGAGTTATGGAAAAAAAAGGTTTTAAATTCTCTTCATTTGGTCCTTTAACCCTTGAGACTGGAAAGCTACTCTGGAATCCAGGACACAGTAAGTTGTAGCGATTACAGCTGCAGTGTATTACAGTATGAATGTCTTACTTTTGTTAAGACAAATATCTTACTTTATTTTAAAAAAATCACCAAGTCTGAGATCTGTCATTTTGGTTATTTTCAATATATTTTAGTATTTGAAGGATTAAAAGATTAGAATTCAAAAGCCAGCAAATTTTTATTCTGGTTCTATGGCTCAAAAAGCTCAGAAATGCTTCTTTGTACCTACAATTGCACAACACAACGAATGTGAATTTCATACCTAATCGTAGAGTTTTAAACTCAGGTAATGCTGCAGAGGCACAAAGCTGGTAAAAGATGTGGTAATTTCTCTCCTCTTCTGCCTTTAAAAAGAAAAGAATTGATTATTTTTCACAACTTCACAGGTGCCAGAAACATCTATGAGTAAAAAAGAATTATTAGGTTTAAGGTTTTCTCTAAAAAAGAGAAAGAATATGTTAAGAGCATAGAAGCCACACAGAAAAAAGAAAGATAATATCATTTCCTCCTTGATTAACTTAATCCATTTTCAGCAGCAAGAAGCAGGCCGACATTTTCATTTCCAAAAAATGTATTATTTCACTTTTCAGAACTGTGGATTACTATTAAATATAGATCAGGATTCTGTGGGTGGGTGAAATGATCAGACTTAAAAGCTTTTCATTTTCTAAAAATAACTAATACCATTTGTCTCAGCATTTATAGTAGCTGGTGAAGGGAGTATCATTCCTGCTAAGGCAAAGCTAGAATTTTAAAATGAAGGACAAACACAGCTCAGAAGATTATGACTCATGACCAACACCATAACTCTCAGCTTAGGCACTCTAACTTTCCTAACTTCAAAACACAAAACCCAAACCAACTCTTTTCCACCTAAACCATGTGCAAGAAGTCTCTCATTTTTAAAATATACAACAGTTCTTCACATAACACCTCTACACAATGCAAATTGTAATTTTTTTTTTTATTAGGCAGTTGGTCAAGGATAAGTTCATTTTTACTGAGCTCTAGACTACAAGGTAGGCAAAGATGGAGAGGAAGTGTGGAAGAAAAAGTAGTTGTGGATTGGTTCAAGTATGAAAAAACAAAATGGAGAGACTTCAAGACAGACAAAACTACACATTCTTATTACCCTAAATGGCAGTTAACTCATTCATAATTACGGTGATGGCAGTGGGTTTTAACAAGAGATTGAAAGTGAACTAAGATGGCAGCTCTACAAACCACAACAGAGGGATCTTGCGTACGAGTGGTTTCTGCTAGGTTCTGAAGCTCTATTCTCTAATACTACAGTAAGCACAAACTTGTATCTAGCAGTGCACTGAAAGTGTTTCACATTTAAATACACAGCCTTTTTAATGCATTTTACAACTACAAAAAATTCATATAACGAAGAGCTGAATTGCTTTTCCTTTTCTCCTTCCTTCCAACATGCTATATTACAAGCACACCATTACAGCCATCTCTTAGGAAAGATAACTAATACCAGCAATAGTTTTTTTTTTTTTTTTTTTTAGCATACTCACTCAAATATACAAGAACTATATTGCATCAGTATTACCTGAAATACCACTCTCGATTTTTCCAAGAGGTAAGTTCTCATGTTAGCACCAATGATTCGATACCTCTTATCGAAACCAATTTCAATGTATTTCCCGAAACGACTGCTGTTGTCATTCCTTGTAGTTTTTGCATTTCCAATAGACTGAAAAAAGGGAATATTGTTTAATTAAACAGCCTTTAAAATTATCAAATCAATTTAACCATCGACATGGCTCAAACACGTAACAACATTAATTTTGTCCTGGTTTCAGAATACTAAAGTATTCAATAAAGAACAATCTCTGCCTAGTCAGCAAGTTACATCAAAATATGGTTATTTCATTAACACAAGATTGGAGGCTAATCTTCCTAGCAATGATTTCACTTCCACATAATCTAATTTTCCAGCTAAAAATCCTTTATTGCTCTCTGAAATCTTTTAAAAGGAATTAGAGAGTCTAAGAGAATGCTCACGTACACAAAATTTATTCTAAGGACTTACTAAAATTGTAACAGTTATTTCACACTGTATATATTCATATACATAAGTGTACAGATATATGTATAGTACTTCCAGCCTCTGTAAAGCTGCCTATCATAAACCCATAGTGCCCATGTTCTGTCTGGCTAAAGCTTATTTAATAATAATATACTCTATAATCAACCACATTTCCAAACTACTTCTGCAAGCATATCATCTTAAAATATTTACTAACGATAATAATAATAATAATATAAAACTTAAGATTACAGACTCATGTCATTTGCCTGAAACTGAATACCCTCCATAGAGGCTTGGTTACTGACTTGGAGACAGTCTTCAATGCTGCCCTAGATCCTGAACTTTCTTAGATTAATTCAGTACAGCTTCATACACAATAAACATATTTAATGTATTTCTTCTATAGTATGTAGTCTTGGGATGCCCATGGCAAATGATGACTGTGGTTCCTAAACAGTATTAGTGCACCTTTGCCTTACCTCATCAGCATTAGGATTCACCCTGAAAGAGGCACCAGTTGGATAGATCAAAATTCAAGGCATGCAAATCACAACATGCTGGACTTCAAAGAAAAGCATTTTCTCCTTCTCAACTAGATCATGTTTTGGACATCATTCACCTTCCAAAAGATCCTAAAGATATCTCTGTATCAAAAGGAATGGCAGTTGGAGTAATACAGATATAGAGCACACTGCCTTTTATCATATGCCACTTCGTGTACGTAACTCTGAAGTCCACCATAACTGTAGAACACAGTTGTGTCTATGTCCTAGTTTCCTAGTTCACATAGCCATCCATAGGAACTCTCTACCGAAATAAAAATTGGGAAAAACAAGCAACGGCAAATAGCAATGCTGAGTATCGTTATTCCAGATCTGTAAACATAAAGCCAGGGAACCGGTAAGGGCTAGCTGGGTACAGCTCAGGAAGCAGGGGATTAGACTTTCAGAAGCCCCATTACAGCAGAAGCAGCAGCACCACACTGGCCTGGCCAAGCAGATGTCGAAGTGGCGTCAGATGAACAGCTGCTATAAAGGATGTAAGAACAAACTGCATCTCTTCAGTCCTAAGAAATGTTGAATTCACTCAAACTGAATGTACTAAAACCACATTTCTTGTGTTTTAAAATTATTGCTACTGTGATATATTTTGTTGGCGGTGTTAGTAATACAGTATTACAATATTTTCAGAAACCAGTTATTACTTGGAAAGTTCTTACTTATAAACACAGTCAAGAAAGCTAGACATTCACTGAATCTCAACGTGGCCAAGGATGGCGTGACACTTAACTGCAAACAACAGAGCAGTGAAAGGAGTACTCTGGGATTAGCTTACACCTGCGAAACTGCCATTGCTCCCCCAGGCCCAGGATGGTCCCACTGGGGTGGGTGCAGCTCAAAGCACGGCTTGGCTTTCCTGGCTTCCTCCCACAGCTGGACATTTGGATCCCTCAACAGCAGAGCCCACTGTCCATCATGGCTCAGATTGTTTTATCCCACAAAACAGTTTCAAAACACTACACAGCACCACAAACCAGGCACAATTACCTTGTGACAGAACACACATGACTGTGATGGGGAAGCTATAGTTTGAGTACTCTGAACTCCTCATGCCAGGAGGAAAGAGGGAATAAAACATAGTTCATTTTTTAAACATACCCGAGAAAGAAAACAATGGCAGCATTTTGTATTTCACATTTCACTGCACGTCTTCCATTTACTCCATATCTCTCCACTAATACTTCATACTATTCCATAGAGATGCTAAACATCTACCAAGGCATCAGCTGTCCTAAACATTTTCTTCAGTTGTCCATAGGCATATGCATGTGTGTGCCTATGGACAATGCTACTTTTCTCAAGGAATTTCCCAAAGACAGTTTCTGTCTGTTGAATAATGTCTTAACATAGTTCCTTAACTTGGGTTACAACTTGAATCTACACATGTAGGCAAAGACAAAAAAAACCCCAATTCTGATGAGCCTAAGAAATGTTTTCTGTTTGGCCATGACACCAGAATTACAGAATCTCCCAAGCTTCCTGGAGAACAGTGATCCTGAAGCAGGAGAGAACTGTACATGTTATCTCACAGTCTATTGCCAGCACTTAGGCTCCCAAGCCAATGGCTTTGGGAAGTTGATTACAGTTAGTTACACAAATATCCAGAACTGAAACATTTACCTGAGCTAATTAAAACAAAATTATGTCTTCTGTCATGTCTTTCCCCTCCAAAAGAAAATGTGTGCATCTCATGCAACTTTGTTTTCTCAGTTTATGCTCCCTAATCACAATTCATTAAGTTGAACATTTGCTTTACTCAACAAGTCTTTTCACTTCCAAGTATAATCTCCCTACCCCCAGTGTGTGATGGAAGTGTTCAGTGGGTAAGACCAGAAGTTTTAATCCTCTTGGGAATATTACACACAAAACCAGTCTTCTGCAATTGCATGTGGCCAGAAGTCTGGGAACTACCAGTGTTACAAAGCTGAATAGGTTTAAAGCAGTATTCATATAAAAATTACTTTGGTAAGTTAAATACACTAACAATACTGAAACATTACACCTCTCGTCTTCTCTCGATCATTCATAAATACAACACAAAATGATGCCTTAATGCACTTCCTGATAAACGGATTAAACCCAAAATTTAAAAATATTTTTATTCTAGGTTCTTTGATCCTTAAAAAAAAAGGTATGGATTGCTCTCTCTACTGAATGTTTATGTTAGCCCCAGAAAAACAACTGCAGCCGGTCAGTGGGGCTTAGTGCAATAGCTCCCTTACCTCCATGATGGGGTTGGAGGCCAAGACCTTCTCCTCAACATTGGCTTCACTGGCAGATCCACTGACCGTGGCAAAGTACCTCATGGCATACTTAGCAGAGACGGTCTTTCCAGCTCCAGATTCCCCACTGACAATGATTGACTGATTTCGCTCATCTCTGAAACACAAAGACATGTTAAGTACCAGCTGTTCTTTCACAGACTCTATCTTTTGTGTCCCCAACTTGGCAACAAGCCTTCCACTATAAATGTTAGCAATACAGCCATAACATAAATGCATGTGGCAGAAACCAGGCTGTCAGTGACCAAGCTGCCTGACTGGGCTGCCTGCAGCCAGGCTGCTCAGGCAGGACTGATGTTGCTGTGACCGTCCAGCCAGCCAGCAGACCTGCAGCTACTTCTACCCAGAGTCTGTGGTACAGTGCTCCACTAAATTATCAGTGCTCATTAGTAAATATCATTAATACCATCTTACAGATGGAGAAATCAACAGCAGAGTCAGCAACAGAAACCTATCATCCTTCTGATCTAATCATCAGCTTTTCCCAGAATTGTTCTGAATCTGAAAAAGTCAAGCAGGGCTGTTCAGGACACAAATAGCAGCTCTGGAGCAAAGACAATCCCTTTCCTGTGAAGTAAAGTCTTTGCATTTAAAAAAAATAATCTCCATTTGCTACTAAACCAGCTTTCATCTCAAAGAGGGCTCTATCCAAAACCCCAACTGTATGACTAATAAACACACTACAAAATAACAAGGATAGAAATTAGCATTTCTATAACATGAATCTTTTAAAATAAAGACCATACATGCTTTACACAGTATTTGGTATTTCCAAAAAAAAAAAAAAAAAAAAAAAAAATTAAAATTAATGATATTTCAAAATACTCTTGTGAGCTAGGTGAGCTTAACTCTCTTACATGCTGGAAACTGGAGAAAGAAGGAACAAAATTTTACCTGGTGGGACTAAAACATAGAAAATATAACACAGCCAAGCCCCACACCAGGCTGCAATTAGAACACGACTCTGAAAGAACTGCAGACATGCACATGTTCAGGCAGCACAGTCTGCATGAACACTGAATGCCTGTTGAGGCCATCAGTAAATGCCATGCAGAGGAAGCAAAGAAGTATGCATGGAAAAACTGTTTGTAGTTTCTGAAGCCTAAAGGTCCTCCAGAAAATCTAGGGTTCTATTTCTGAGATGGCCAAAAAAAAGCTGCTGCTGAAATTATGAAGCTAAACTACAGACCAGATTGCTACTCTCAAATCTTTAAAAAATACCTCCAAGCCCCCAGATAAGAGTGTAACTCCAGCATCTACTTCATGTTGTACAAAGATGTAGGCTAAAGGAGCCTCTGGTTACATCATGCGTCTCCATTCCAGACAAGGTTGGATTCATGTAACCAAATGAAGGTATCAATTGAAGAAAATTTTTCACATTTTGGTAAAAGGAAATTACTTTGAATGGCTGAGTGGTGGCACAGTTCACATGCTCACATACACCAGTCTCAGTGCGGAAAGCTGTGGGCACTGTGACATGTATTAAAAATCATTAATTATATGGAGACCTTGGAAGCTCAAGTCCTATGAAATGTATCCTCTGATGATTAAGCTTATTTTTAGCTTAGTTCCAAAGTACAGAAGACTTTCAGAAAACATAATAATGCAACCTCAGTACTACAGATGCCAGAAGTCTCTGACAAAATCATTGACAAAAAACTATCTCTGTTGCCAAGCGATGAACATCAAAATAAAGGTGCCTCATTCTAACTGTTACATCCCTGAAGGACATATGTGAAAACATAGAAAGTGCATGCTGGTTTTTCAATCCCTAGTCCCTCCTTGGAGCTCAGGAGTGGTAGAAGACATGAGGCTCTTCAGAGTGCTGCAGAGGAGGGAGGTCCATATTTTCAAAGATGGTAATAAAAAAATGGGGTTGAAATAATTTCTCCATAAGAATACTGTTGCTAATTATCCTAGAGTTTCCTTCCCCCATGTCGTAAGATAGGAAGATGTACTCTTCTCCTTAGCACTCATACACATACTCAGAAATAAGGGATTCACTCTTACATTAGAGTTCAAGTACCTACACATATACGCTTTTCATAAATTCGTATAGACAACATACGGCTGACTCTGTGTGAGCTGAAAACATTGCTGCCATCGCTTCTACAATGAATATTTGTTTTTGCAGCAGCTACAGCAATCATGAGAAACAAAGGGCTCACTCCTTGTCTGCAGCGACGTCCTCTTGCATTGCCCTGTGAGCGCTCCATCCACGCTCTGAGCTGCTCTTGTCTTCAAAAGTACATTAGTCCATTGTTTTGCTTTAACACACTGGAGCGACCATCCTCCAGCATATTATTCATTCCGCTTTTTGGCAGAGAGAATGGAAAACACAACAAAATGCCCAAGAGCACACTCAACATTTGAAGGAGAAAGGACCGTGTAACACAAGTCTCCAAATACAACAGCAGCAGAGGATGAGCCCTTACTGCCACAGCCACAGGATGATTTGTCATGCAGATGCCCTACCACAGGCAGCAGGATATTTGTCTTTCAAGGAGAAGGTGAAGGTGCAGTAGTCCTGCCAAGAAGCTTGTGTGAGCTCAGCAGAGGGCTTTATTATGTAGCTGAACTTTAAAGAAACAAAATGCTGCACTGAAAAGTAAATAACTAATTAGAATCAAAATACTTTGGATAGTGCATGAAACACGGTGAGGATTATTTTTAATGGCTTGGTATAAGCAATGGTCCATCCAAAATACAACCTCTGCTTATGCCAAATTAAATTTTCATAATCAGGCTGCATTAAAACTGAAACAAAGTAACAAAAAGACCCAAAGCAAAACAAAGGAAAAATTCCCCAGAAAACACAAGTAACACCACCCTGAGTTCTCTGGAGTTATTTTTAGTTAAATCAATGGTTAGGCCCTAACCTTTCACCTGACACTTTGAGCACTCTACCATATCACCAGTCAGGAAAAAAAGCTGTAATTAAAACTTCCAGCCAATGAAACAATTAAGTAGGGCAACAGCATTATGTGTGACATCACTTTGCAGCCTGACGCCACAACCCATTATCTACCTATCTTCTTCATCTTCTTGGAGGTTTTTATCTGAATAAAGCACATAATTGGATTATTTTAAAATTAAGATTAGTTCTCAATGAAGGGAATATTTTAATTTTGCTTTTACAAAGAAATGAGGGAAAGCAAGCTGGGACATGAGAAGGGGGAGGAGTCTTCTTTCACCCAAAGGTGGGTAATGATTGCATCTCAGGCTACGGAACTACATTGTAGGGATAAAATACTAAGCCAAATTATGTTGAAAAGAGGTATTTAACCCCAGCAGACTGAAACACATGGACTGGGAACAGTTTGCCACTCATGGAAACATAAAGTATTATGCTCAGACACTGGTCAGGATCACCTTCAGCTTTTGCCATTTCTGAACACTGCAGAATAAAGGAATGACAAAATCAAAATAAAACTTTGGTTTTAAGATGATAGACGTAAACATTTCACAAGCTGAAGAGAGGCTGAGACTTCTTGTAGTAGCAGGGGACTTGATTCAGAAATCTTTCATATCCATTCTCTCAGGCCTACACTTAAGAGTCATGTGAATGTAACAGCTATTTGTTCTCGAATAAAAGAACAGTAACACACTATGGAATAAGTAATTGATAATTTAAAATAATAATCCCGATGTCTAATTTTGAAAGGTAATAGTCAGATGCTGTATCCAAACCATACACAATTCCACTCCTTCTGACAAGTAATGGCCATAGAATGAGCAATAAATGTCACTGATTTTTCATATCATAACTCCCATAAAGGACAGAAACAGATTCATGCATAAGCTGGTATATTTTAAAGACAATTTTGCTTTATCTACAAATTTCTGTTGATGGGCAATATGTTTATGGGGAGATTCACTGTCAGAGTGCCAAAACAGAATAGATGTAGACTTACCTAACTCCCAGAAGCTTGAGATTACAGTCTACATTCCAGCAGTGGATTGTTTAATGCTTTGAAAAAACACTAAAAAATTCAACACTGAAGATAGCTTCTGCTCAAAGGAGGTACAGCACTGGGGAAAAAAAGAGTGCTACAAACTAACTTGAGATACCTTACATGAAGAAAAGGGCTTTGCAGAATACAAATGAAATGACAATGCACAGGAAACCAGAAAGTGTGTTGTTTTGTTTTGTTTTTTTAAATAAAATCTTGTTTTCAAGATGTAAAAATAGCCCTTTGTTGAGGACATGTGTGTATCTTATTGCAATATATTTAAAAGCATTGACTACTACGAACTTTAAATTCTGCATTTTATAGAAATCTAGGGGAGATTCAGAAAGGCTCAGAACAGACTTGTAAATGTCAGCAGAAGTGAAAGCAAGAGCGCGACTGTCATTGGACGCCTTCAAGGTGGGCACTAAGTGCTGCACAAACACAGAATAAGCATTGATAGCTGTCTTTATCTAAGGCAGTTTTTAGCCATTTCAGTGGACCAATGGAAAAATTGACACAAGAAAGAATAAATAGTGCAAAAAATGAAACATTAAAATTATTAATATTAAAGGCAGAGTTGTCAGTTTTCAATCAATTTTCATTCCTTAAGATAACTACACCTTTTGAAGCTAGTTCCCTTAAAAACCAAAGCAGCTGACAACATCACTGCTGTTATTTACATAGCTGTCCAAACACATCAGGATAATCAAGACATATAGACTGAAAAATCCCTAGATATCTTTGTTTACCTTCTTCCTCTGTATCAATTCTCTGAAGCAGGAACACTAAACTACTTAAAAACCTATCCATCAATAGGCATTTCAGAGGGGATTAAAGAAGCCCAGAGCTATTCAATTTAATCATCAAAGAACAACATTCTTTTTGTGTTTTTTTGCTTGCTGTGACTGATGCATTATCACTTGATCTTAACTTTCAGAGTCATGACTCCACAGCAAATAAAGTCAAATAGATGTATATAAGCACACACCCCACAAAAACATCAGCCTGGGAAAACAAACAAAAGTAATACAGAATTACTGACATCAGCCTCAATATTTGTACCAATCCATTAATAATCAAGTCACCAGCATCTCTACCTGGTAAAAGTGTATCATTAACAGCTGACTTTAAAAGATTCTGATATGGACTTTGAAATGCTTGCCTGTGATGAACGACTTCAAAGTTGAGTTGTCTCAGTGCCATGTTACATAGATGAGACTGGCAGAAAAGATCAGAGTGAGATATCCTTATTCTAAATTTAAGAGAATAACTGGTCAATTTGATGAGAGGAACATTAGTACTTTGTCTTTGATCTTGTTTTCTTCTTTTCTTTTGGAATAACAGGCTTAGGTTACAGCTACAGACACCAACCCCATTCATATGACAATTCTTTTTATTTAAATCAAAATGGCACAAACTGCTTCTAAAGGCAGCAATCTTCAAACACAGAAATCTCCTACTGCTTCAATTCAAGAACAAGAACACAATAAATAGCTTTTATTTAATCTAGTAGTGGCAGTCTGGTCTGCTTTATCTCACTGCTGTTCCTTTACTGCAGTTCTGTGGTCATAAGGTAGACTTGTAAGCCTGAAATTGCTTTACATTTTCCAAACAGTGAATTCCGAATGATCAAAGAACCGGACACAAACTCCAGGGGAAGAAACATATAACTCAGGGACCATTTGGGAGAGCGCCTGTTCTCACTGTATACACATAATTACCACTAACATCAATGTGTGTTGTGCCCATCAGAGACAGAAAAGGAACTTAGTTATACGCTATCCTGCAGCTGAAATATGGTAAGCAGGAAAACCAACCCAAGAAAATCACTTTTAAAATGACACCGCTGAAAGGTCAGATAGGATTCATTCTGAAATGCTAGCCTGTTTGCAATCTTGCTGTACTTCCATTAGCTATAGCTACTCTGAGAGCCAGATTAACCAGGGACCAACACAAACCTAGATTAAACCAAGTGGCATGTGTTACAATCTACAATATAAAGCAGATTTCCAGTCTGTGCAATGTTACATGTACATACATAGAGCTGACACGATTAGATGTCAGCAATGCAAATGTAACACTGACCTAAGTACACATATTATTTTTTCCAATCAATCTCTCATCTGTTGTGTATTTGTGATAGTATATGACCAAATTAACTTGCAGTATCTATAGTCAGACCATCAATACATCTTTGTACCTTGAGAGCATGACTAAACAAACCTGTTTAATACAGATCAGTTTCCCCCCATGAGGCAGCTATAACAAAAACAAGAACACAGAAAATTTTACCAAAAAATCTTCCTCATCGATAAGATGAAATAAAAAGAAGTTTAAACAATGCACTGAAACTAAAAGCAGCACGGACCTAAAAATCATTGTAACTACTTTATCAATGTTTCCAAATAACTTTAGAAGCACTGATGTTATAGGAATAGAGAAATACATCTAATACTCCACCCATTCCAAACACCTTACTCAGGCTTGAAAAGAGTTTAAATGCCTTTCTTGTAAAATACATCAGCTTTCTTTAGGTATCAATATAAAATTAAGAGTTCCCTGTAGTATCAAATGTTTTGTGAGCTTCACAGAAAGCAGCTTGATTTACTTAAGAAATTTAGGATGGAACTTCCCAGCCAGAGAAGGCTGGCCCCAGCAGGCTAATGTCTTCAAGGCATGGGGCATCTTCCAACATCAGAAGGAGGACGTGTAGCAGACAAATGCAGGGAAAAGAATAAAGCAACAGAGGAGAAATCTGTGATAGAAGACGAAATATCAAGGTTTTGCACACCTCATCCGAAGGCTCACTAAATAGGTGTGACTTCAAGAAATGTTGAAATAAACAGAACATTTCCTAAAAACACCAGAGATGGTAAAGTTGAAAACAAAATATGTGTTGTTTGGGTTTTTTGTTTTGTTCTTTTGTTGTTGTTGTTTAGGGGTTTTTTTTGTGTGGTTGGTTGGTTTGGTTTTTTTGTTTTATTTTGGGGTTATTTTTTGTTTGTTTGGGTTTGGGGTTTTTTTTGTGTGGTTTTGTTTGTTTGTTTGTTTTTATTTTTTTCTCCCTGGACCACTATCCTTTTTTCAGCACAACAGGTTGTTTGGGAGAGATAAAAGGATTTTTTTTTTTTTGCAGAGCTCACTAGCCTGTACTCTTCCCATTCCCCTGTCAGGGTAGGTGCCAGGTACAGTCTCTGAGTAATCATGCTCTGCTTCTGTGTGATGCTTCCACTGTTACAGTTATTTGCTTTTCTAAAAGACCAAAATTGCTTTTTACACTTAGCCTAAAATGAAAGACAGATGTAAAACTCACTAGCCCTGGAAGGTTTAACATAAGTCAGTGCAATATATTTAGCTTCACCTTTGCCTAAGTGTGGTGGTGTGTGGCAGCAAACAAGGCTGTACATGTTTAGCAGCACTTGTTCAGTGCAAAGGCCTTTGAAATTCAGCCCAGGGTGTGCAACATCTGTTAAGAAGCCATTATAAAAACTGGCAGTTCTACAAACCCAGGATTTGCTTTTCAAATAGAAGTAATGTAACTGTTCAACAAATAAATATATAAGGATTCATCCAGCAGTTTTCTAATGCTCTCAGACTGATCAAGAACAGCTGCCACCAGGTCCAGGCAGCCTTCCCAGAACTTCTCATGTCAAGAGCAGGAGGCAACATCTTGCCCTTCAAAAACCTTCTGAACAACCTCTTTGCAACCTTAAATAAGTTTCATTATCCTGTTTCTGTATTTTGCTCTTGGCCTCCTTAACATGGAAAAGCACACACATTTTGTCCACTAACTTGCCAACCAGGCAGCACCTATAAATGCCACCCCAAGCACTCTACCCTCACCTGTACTGCAGAAAATCTTTTTCCCTCATTTTTAAGTTTCCATCTTGCAGTCCTCCTTTGCGCAGCCCCTCCTTCCCCACAGAGACATGTCATTCCGGTGTTCCCAGTTCCAAAGCCTCAAAATGAACGCATCCCAAAAGGTCTGGCCTGAAACAGCTAATTATTTTTTCTACCCTCAAAAAGGCTGTTGTGTGGATTACCAAAGTTCCTTTTTATAATGCCCAGAAAGTGCAAAGTGCTGTATAAGCTTGTTAGAGACTGAAGTGCTTTAAACCATTGTGCAGTGAAGTAATGGGGAGGAGAAAAAGTGAGTTACTAGGAGCAACCCTCACTTGTGAAGAACAGCAGCCACATGTCTTGGTCTGTTTCACCTGAACACCCTGTACCCATTGGTTTATTTTGACAATCTGGATCTAACATGCTCTGACCTGACACATTCCAGTCTCTGCTAATACCACACATTAACAATTAAGAGAACTGTTCAAGCTGCACCCTGAGTCACAACAATTGCTCTTGACTAAGCAGTAAATTCTCTTCAAAATCATTCATTTTTAATAGGCATGAAATATTAGTCCAACAAAACATTTTCTTTAACTATGTATTTTAAAAAGTATTTCCAATGTAACTGTTTTCTAAGCCTAACAGCATTTCTCAGTGACATCTTCTTTAGACACTGGAGAAGAGAGTATGTTCTCAGCACAGGACTAGGGGCTGGAAGCTCAGCACCTGAGACCAGCTCTGGGCTGATCTACGTATGGCCACTGTACACCATCACAGAATTACTGAGGCTGGAACAGACCTCCAAGATCATCAAGTCTAGCCTATGACCTAACACCACAACATCAGCTAGACCATGTCACTAAGGGCCACATCCAATCTTTCCTTGAACACCTCCAGGGATGGTGACTCCACCAC